>NDGN011328487.1:0-12493 GCA_002564285.1 Tympanoctomys barrerae
CATTGTATATGGTTATTGGAGATTAAGATACTCAGAATTATTGATTCTGTGTATAGGTGTATGCTATCCGGAATTCATGTTTTGGATCATGTATTTGCTATGTACATGATGTAGCTTAAGTAAAATATACTTTCTTCTCCATTTTGATTGCACACAACTTTGCCATCTTTTTGCCTTGTTTCATTACTTTTATTCTCTGCCAGTCTAAATCTCCATGAGTGCTTTCCCTTCTGTCATCTTTGTTATCATTGTTACAATATATTATGTTCTTTGATTTTGTTTGAGATAGTTTCTTTCCCTACTGTTGAGCGTGGTACAGACTATGCCGAGTGTCAACTGAAACACCATTTTGTATAAGTGAAGTTTGGTAGGGGTGTTGATTGAGTGCCTTCTCTGTGCCAGTCACTAGGGCTTTAGATATGGATGAAACAAAAATGGACCGTGACCTGGTAAGATCAGAGTTTAGTAGAACAGTTTGAAGTCTGGTGGAATTTAAATGAAAAATGTCTCCTTTAATAGTAACCAGTGGACCATTGACAGAGTCCCTGGGAGGAATGCTGCAGTTTGGGCACTGCTCTTCATCTCAGTCTGACGGAGCCCAAGCGCCTGGAACTGTGCTTAATATATAGGAAGTGCTCAGTAACTATTTCTTAAAAGAACTTTAAAATCTTTTCTGTAGGGCTAGTCTCACAAGACTGAGAGTGTACGCCTTCTACTTCCTTTATGCACTGTTTCTGCATTCATAGCCTCCAAATCCTTGCTCATAGTCGTTTTTTTATTTTCTGCACATAGGGATTTGGTATATTCTTTCTATCTGTCTTGTCTTGTCTGTCTATCTTTTTGTGTTTAGGACAGGGTGTACAGGGTCTCACTGTGTAAATCGGACTCGTAGTGATCTGCCTGTTTACAGCCTCCCAAGTGCTGGGATTACAGGTGTGTGCCACCACACCCAGTCTCAACCACAGTCTCAGTGTGCCCTTGGGGGCAGGGCTGGCGTGGCAGATGCAGGGATCAAATTCCTGGCCCCTTCCTCTGCCTAAGCAGGCGCTTTAATCCGCTGAGCTATTTGGCTGGCCCTGGTATACTTTTCTAAAAGTGAAATTCTTTATAAAGGTCAAAGGGTTTATGCATTTGCAATTATGAATTGGCAATAGTAATGAGAAATTGACTTCCTCTACAGAGAGTATTGAAGTGCTGTTTGCTATACTCTAACACTGTATTTTCTAGATATTTGTAAAAACACACACACCTGATTTCATAGGTGAAATATATCTCTTTATGACTTTAATCTGCATTTCTTTTACGTGAATAAGTTGAAACATGTTTATGAGCTTCTTTTGTTTTCCTTTTTTTGAGGGTGGGTAATGTTAGGGATCAGCCCAGGCCTTGCATGTGCTAGGCACGCTCTCTGCCAGTGAGCCACTTCCCAGTCCCTGGTTTTGTTTCCTTTCATCTGTTTTGTCTGTATAACATTTGCCCATTTTCCTCTTGGGCTATTGATCCTAATCTTATTGATCTGTAAGAGCTCTTCACATATTAAGATAAACATTCCTTCCTATTTGTATTTGCCAGTATATATAGTCCCTCCTTATCTTTGACTTCAGTGTTCGCAGTTTCAGTTACCTCTTGTGAACTTCAGTACAAAATTACTAAATGGCAAATTCTAGGCATAAAGAATTCGTAAATGTTAAATTTCACACCCCTTGCCTACATAGTGCGAGGAAATCTCATGGCATTCTACTCCTCCCTGCGGAGATGTGAGTCGTGCCCTTGTCCAGCATATGCTTGCTGTGCACACTGTCTGCTTGCCAGTCACTTGGCAGCCTGCTTGTGATCAGATCCGCGTTGTTATATTGCAGTGCCTGTGGTCAGTAATCCATATTTTACTTAATGGCACCAAAGTGCGAGAGTAGTGGCACTGGTAATTTGGATATGCTCAAGAGGTGTAAAATGCCTCCTTTAAGTAAAAAAGTAAATGATATTTTGAGGTATTATTTTTATGATATCTCTTACTGTGATGAATTTAAAAATTGAGTTTCATATTACATAGATATAGGAAGAAACAGTATTTATAGGATTCAGTCATATCTCTATTTTCTGGTATCTACTGTGAGTCCTGGAGTTTACTAAGGTAAACTCCAGCTTAATTACTAAGCTGGATGGGGGACTGCCGTAACACAGAGTTGGTTAGTTGCCAACACGACTCACTCATCTAAAAAGCAATCTTGTTGATCTTTATTTTGGTTAAGTCAAACTTATGAGTAAATTGGGGTTTCATGATATTTCATTTTCATTTCCAAGAGCATCATTAAGTTTGTACTTCTATCACAACCTTCTTTTGGGCCCAACTACCATTGTAAACATTTTTTAATAAATTAGGTATTCATTTATATTTTAGAGGTTATTAATTATTGTGATTTAATTTTGCATTTAGCATTTTAAAATTTGCCTACTGAAAGGGATATTTTCATCATTGACTTGCTGATAAATGATATCACCTGCACATTTTTGTTTAAACTTTTGTATCTTTTATTTTGTGTAAGTTGGGCCACTCTGTTAGGCATCTGCAGAGGTTGGCTCTTCCTACCAGAATTAAGGATAAATCATTGTGGTGCCACAACCTTTTCTAATTCTTAACTATGGGAATGTTTCTGACATTCCTCTATTGAAAAATGATGCTAGCTTTGGAATCAATATGGGTCTATATTTTATCATGTTGAGAACATATCCATCAATTTCTTTTTTTAGAATTACACTGATTTTATGTATTTAGTACAGGATCTACAGGCGCTCACTACATAGATTGGATGGACTTGTAGTGATTCTCCTGTTTTCAGCCTCCTAAGCATTGGCATTATAGGTGCATGCCACCACCATGCCCAATCTCAGTTGCTGTCTCAGCAAGCCCTGGGTGCAGGGCCGGCACAGCAGGCTGGGTATAGGACTCCCATATTCTGCATCTGCCTAAGCAGGCGCTTTAATCTGCTGCACTATCTGACTGGCCCTCATCTATTCCTATTTTGTCTCAACAAAATGATTTTTTTCATTAAAGGATGATATATTTTATCAGTTATTTTTGTGTTACCAGTGGCTTGACTCCAAGCCTTTTACATTGATGTTCAGATGTAACACTGATTTGTATATGTGTGTGTTTTTTTTTTTTGAGTTTTAATACAGATTATTTTTATGAAAGGAATTTAGAAGTTAACTGTGCTCTTAAAGAATTTAAAGTATGGGGCCAGGGAGATAGCTCAATAGAATAAGCGCTTGCCTTGCATGTGTGAGGGCCTGAGTTCAATCTCCGGTTCCGCAAAAAAGAAAAAAAAAAGAATTTAAAGTACATTGAAAAATGTCCGTTCTTTAATTGTGTAGTAGTGAAGTCTTTGAAGCTCTGCCTGTGTTTTTCTGTGATGGAATTCCTTGATAACTTCTTCTGTGCCCTTGTGTGGTTTGTTTAGCTCTTGTATTTCTTCCTAAATTGCTTTTGGTAATTAATATCATCCTTTAAAACTATCCATTTTATTCAGAATGTCTAATTTATTTACTTAAAATGGAATAAAACAATTTTTTATCTTCCTTGCTATATCAGTGGTTGTTTCCTTATTTTAATTAATGTTTTTGATGAGACTGTACATGGCACATTAAAAACATTTAATCTTTAAAAAAATGACAAGGAGGAAGTAAGTAATATTGGTACTTTACTAAAATATCAATTATTTCTAAGAAAACAGTTGTTGTACTCTGAGGTTTAGTTTACTTTTTCTTTTCCTGATCACTTTCTTTTCTTTTGACAGACTCTGAAGGAGAAAGTAAGGAGGATTCTCATCTGGAAGGCAGAGATCCGGATACCTGGCATGTTGGTTTTAAGATCTCCTGGGATATAGCGACGCCTGGCTTGGCGATACCCCTTCACCAAGGAGACTGCTATTTTATGCTTGGTAATCTCAAGAAGATCAGAATTATAATCAGTGCTGTAGTATCTATATTTGGATTATTGCATGCATATTTTAATACATCTTTTGAAATAACTGTTTTGAGCATTCTGTATTAATAATGGGTCATTTGTATGAAAATAGATAACTTTTTTTTAAAGATACCGCTAAATTCTAAAAAGTTGCTTTTCTTTTCATTCTAAATATTTACTGCATTTGGAGTTCTCAAATATACTACTTTCTTGGTTCTCCATCAGAATTACCAAGTCATCCAGCTCAACTTGCCAGTGTATCCTTGAAAAACATTTGCTTGTGTGTATGTTTTTTCTAGTGATGATACTGTTTTCTCCCCACTTGGGTAGTAAGGGTATAATTAATCAGGGCTGGGTCTTGCTAACATACTTGTGGTGGCCTCAACTTCCTTAGCTTCCCGGAGCTGCTTTTGAAGTTGAGTTTCCTCTCAGAAACATTGACCTGAGGACAGGATTTTTCTGCTTGTCCTTTATTTGTTTGGGAAACAGTGTTTCGGTTGTGATTAGCTTAACTGAAGCTATGGAGCATAGGGGCTTTACTTGTGCTCCTCTGCACTGTAAAGTTTTTGTTCTGTTTTGGGACTATTTGTTTCCCATTGCAGTGTCAAGCATATCCTTTTTTGCTCACAAAGTTCCTTAGGGCTTATTTTTTACTTTGGCCCCACTGTCTGATTATCTAAGGTTTATCTCATTCTGATCTGTCTGGGGAAATCTACTGATATGTTGGTTTTGGAGCCAGGAAGAACCAGAACTCAGCCCAGTGTTTATGATAAGAAGTAATTCTTACTTAATTTGGTATGTGTATCGTCCTCTGTATTCCAGGTACCAGGTAACTAGATCCTGGGGGAAATAGTGAAGGTATGTAAATCTTTGTCCTTTCCTTGAAATAACTTAGCGTATGTAAAGCTCTTTGACATTTTCCAGTTTTTAGTTCTTTGCACATCAGTTTCTAGGTTCTTGCCATATCCACCTGCTACCTGTACTTTTTTTCCTACACTATTTCCCTCTAAATAACTTGGTATTGTTTTCTTTCACTGATATAAATAAATACATTTATTTACTTAAACGTTTATTGTGATGAGGATCAAACCAAGGGTTGTATATTTGCTAGGTAAATGCTACATACCACTTGGTTACAAGCACAGCTCATTTTATTTACTTTTAAATTTTGAGACAGGATCTAATCTAAGTTGCCTAGCCTGGGCTTAAACTTAAGATCTTCCTATCTAAGCCTCCTAATCAGCTGGTTGTTTTAGATGTGTGCCACTCATCTTTGGGATACATTTTAAAACAAGATTTATTTTAAATGAAGATTATATGCCACTGTTTTAAATTGGAAAACCCATATCACTTGGACATAGTCACATAGTCGAAAGGATTTTGGAAATATAAGCATAGGGAAACTGAAACAGTATTGTTCTTGTTACTTTTCTTTGTTGTTGATTTCTGTCTTTATTTTAAAAAAGAAAGATCAATAACTTTTAGAGAAGTGTTAACTATGCAGTGATATCAATCTGAGATTTCTTAATGTCTGCAGGAGGGCTGAGAGGTGGTTATGTAGAGACTTTTTCACACAGTGATTTAATGGTCCTTAATGCTGTGTCCCTTTACCTCTTAAATTCTCATGGAATGATTTCCACTTTCATTGAATACTGACTTTTTTTTTAATTTTTAAAGAGAATACAAACTAGAGTGAAAACAGAAAAATTACAAGTGATACAGAATTTCACTCAACAAAGCAATAAGATTTCACAGTATCCATTGCAATACATAGTGTTATCTTCCAACCGGTTAGTCATATTACCAGATATATATGTGTAAAATTGAAGAAAGAAAAAAAGAAATGTGTAAGAAATTAAGAAGAGAAAAAGTACAATCAGTTGGAAAAAGGAGATGAAACAAATTATTATCTGCTCCTTTCTGTAGACCTGTAGAAATGGACAGTACAGGTATCCAAACCATCCTACCTCCATACGCAGATAACTCTCCTTCCCCAACTGCCTCTACTATCCTTCTCAACCCAGCAACTCTCTCCTTCTGAATAAGTCCATTCCCTTTTCCCAGTATCCATTGTACCCTTCAAATTCCATTTTTCTCCTTCAGGTTCTCACACTGAGGAGACAACACGATATTTGCACATGCAGGTCTGAGTCACTTCACTTAAGAGTATTGAATACTGATCTTAATCTGCTCCTTTCATTTGCTTGTTGTCTTACAGTATACAGATGATTTACATAAGCAATCTTAGTCTCCCAACAATCTTAAGAGGGAGATGGCAGAGGTTATTCTTTGCTTAAGTGATTTTCCCAAGGTTACTCCATTAGCACGAAGCAGAGCAGGCACCAGAATATACATACAGGCTCCCAGTGCAATGATTTTTTTCCACTCTGAATGGCACTATTTCAACTGGATCTCATTACACTGACATTTCTTTCTGGAATGTTCTTAATGTTGAGATCGTTCTCTTCCATAATCTCTTCTGTTTGATCTCAGGAACAGAGTTTCTATTCTGAAGTTTCTTTTCCATTGTTAAGTATCACTTGTAGGCAGAAATGTTGTTGGTACATTTTTATGTACCACACAAATTAGGATATTTTGTTTGAGTGCCTATGGTTGTCAGTTTCAGCCAATAAGTGGCTTTCCTTTGGATACATTTTACAGTTTGTAATTTTTTTTCCCCCTTTGGTGGACCATGGATCAAACTCAGAACCTTGTGCTTTGCAAGGCAAGCACTTATTCCACTGGGCTATCTCCCCAGCACAGTTTGTAATTTTTATTTTTACTAGTACAAATTTGCAGTACCTAATGATTGCATTCATCATGGGGAGCTGGTACATGTACATACACATCTTGATTCTTTTTAAACTCCCCCTTTCACAATCACTTGATCCCTTTCCCATTCAGGAGTTTTCATTAGTAATTTGCAGCTCTAAAAGAGATGAGAACCTGGGTATGTTGACACATACTTGCAGTTCCAGCACCCTGGTAGGCTGAAGCAGGAAGAGTTCAAATACAGCCCAGCCAAGACATTTTAGTAACTTAGTAAGACCTTGCCTCAAAATAAAAATAAATAAATAAATAAATAAATAAATATTAAAAAACTGCTGGGGTTGTAATTTAGTGTGAAGGATGAACCAGTGTGAAAGATCAATCCCCAACCCTGAAAGTGAAAAGAAAAATAGATGAAAGCCAGAATGATGCCTTTAAAATAGTTTTATTGTTTTTTCTGTGTATAAAAGTAATAGATACACATTGTAAAAGTTTATCTACTGTGCATTTAACAACTTAAGTGTTTTCTTTTGATTACCAAAGCAGTAAGTGCTTATTATAGAGAAAAGAAACTCTGAAAAGCATAACGTAAAAGAAAAATATGTAGATTAGGATTTATATATGATTGGTGTATTTCTTTTCAGTCTTTTTTGGCTACATGTACCATTGTAGCAATATGAATAAGAACCACGTTTACTGAGGACCTAGAAGTCAAGCACTCTTTTCTTGTGTGTATATGGTACTGGGGATTGAACCCAGAACCTTTCTACAGAGCTACATCCATAGTCTTCTTTTGAAATAGGCCTCACTAAGGGACCAAGTTGCCCAGGCTAGTCTTAAACTTGAGGTCCTCTTACTTCAGCTTGGGATTCCTCATTCTGGGATTATAGGTGTGCTGTGAAATGTTGTGTTCTTTTAATGTGCCTAACAACAAATACTAAACAAATAAATACTCCTTGTGAAGGAGAACTTGAGTTTAGATGATGTACTTGGCCATAGTTACACAGCTGTACGAAGCATGAATTGGAGCTTGTCATTTTACTCCAGTCTAGTTCTGGTGCCCCATCAGCCTTTGCACCGAGCTGGATGCCCGGATGCCCTCCTGGCCCTACTTAGGTACTGACTGTTGCTCTGGGCTTGTGTGCCACCATCCCTCTCAGCATGACACCTCTGGCTCACCTAAGGGCTTCTGAGGAAGGGGAGAAAAGATGCTGATTTTTCTCTTTGTCGCTTCTGTTTCTCTTTAAGATTATGCCTTCCCCAGAGTGTAAGAACTGGGTTAATAATGAAAATGTTAAATAATTTCATTAGTCTTTGGAAATATATAAAGAATATGCATTAAAATATCCATTGGGTCCCTTATTCATGCAGGTGATAATTAGCAGAAGTTCATGTTACTGCTTTTTAGGAGCTTATACACAAGATGTGAAATTGCTTGCTTTCTTAACTCTTCAAATCAAATTTAAATAGTTGCTATCCCACCTAACTGTGCAAGGTGTAGAACACTGGGTCTGAAGTATGCATTTAGAGTCTGTTTCCTTACAAAGATGTCATATATAATTTTTAAAATGAGCCTTCCTTTATCTCCCATTAAATAAAACAAAAATAAAAGCAAACTTTATATAACGCTGCTTTTTTTCTTTACTTTTGAAAAATCCAAATAACAAGGAGCTCCTTGGAAGGATCCCAGCCCTATGCTGATATCTGAAATCTGAACTTCATAGCACTTATGAAAAGGAAACAGTTTAGCTCAATTTATAATAATATATTGGTCTGCAGAGGAAGTTCAGACTGAACCCTGCTGTCTCAAGTAAATACTCCAGGGGTGTCTGATGGGGAACGTGTCGGGTACCTGTAATAAATCCACTGCCCGTGGAAGTGAGTGACGGCCCTGCTGGCAGTGCCTGAGGACACGCTTAACTGGGGTTGTCACGGTTTTACTTTTAAATTGAAATCTTTGCCCTAATCTCGAGTTAGGCATGACCAGATTTGCAAACAGATTTACAATTTTCACTAATTTTCCAACCAGGACTTCAAAACATACTTAAAGGAAAAAAAAATGCACTGTGGTCTTTCTCAGGGTAGGATGATTTACTTTGCCACAGCTGTTTTCCATAGACTGCATGTAACCAGGGAGTTAGGGACTTAAGAGTAGCTTGGAGACAAACTGGGTTTGTTTTTGTGGAGCAGATTATACAGTTCAAGAGACATCAACCAAATTATGTTTATTAACCAGAAGCTGAATGTGGAGTGGGATGTATCAGGACAAAGATGAGTGGTAGGTAAACATATGGGGCAAACCCCCATGGCTCTCCTTAATGTATTATTACTATTTTTCTCCATGTCAGTATTCATGGTTTCTTTGTGTCGTTTTTTTTTTTTCCCCATTAAACCCAACTAAATCTCACTTTCAGTTATCTGTAGTTACTATCACAATCAGCTATTTCAAAGTTTTTGTTGCCTGGCAAAATTTCTACTATAAAAACAGAAGAACATCCTGCATTGTATATTGATTGGCTCTGTGTTGGGAGCACCTTTGTATGTCTTTGCCTCCCCTGTACAATGGGGCTTTGTGATGCTTCTTAACCAGGGTTATTATGCATCCCTTGACAGTATATAAGACTGTACCTTGCAAGCTATGTTGGAACATGGGAATTTATTACAAAGATTGGGTCTAAGGTCATGGCATTTTGGAGAACCAGGATGGTAATGAGGTGGTGTAAGAGTGCTGAATGTTAAGTTCTTATCCTGCTTCATGCCCTGGGTTTTGTCAGCTTTGTACCTAAGTGTTCCATACATGTATTTCCTAGCCACATAAAGCAACTAATGCAAGAAAGGGAAATCTTGCCAGTTGGCTCTTGAGGGTGAGAAAAGTTAACATCTGGTCATTGTTGATTCAGACCTCTGTGGTGACCACACTTCCTTTGGTTGAGGCCGAGTGCATGGTCAGTAGTATTTTACAAATTAGTTTCACCTTCGATGAAATACCATTGGCTTAGCAGCAACAAGGCCCAGAGCACTGTGAACTTTTGATGTAGCATAACCTGAAACTGTGCTGTGGCTTCTAGTTTTCAAGCCAACACAGGCACTCTAGTTGGGAGTCTCTGCTCTGTGGGCAGGAAGGATAGAGGCCTCACGAAATGTAAAGTCTCTGAACTAGGGGTTCCTTTGGGACGTAGCTTGGACACTGTGGCATCTTTGTAAATCTTCCAGGTGTTCATAGAGCTTGTCCCAATTTAGACATTTTATTCAAAGGAAAAGGCTTTTATGCCTCCCTTTCACCCCAATCCTTTCCTCCCCCAACCTCTGAACCAACTGAAATAAAAAGTACATATAATTTATGGCTTAATCATAAATTGAAAATAATTATACTTTATTACCTCTCATGGGCCTTAAAATGTAGGTGCTGTGTTCTGCTTTCTGCCGAGGCAAGGGAATAACACTGAAACAGTAATAAATTATAACTTCAGGCTGTAGTCGGTAAGCTTGAGGAATTGCCATTTAAGTGGAAAGTGCTTGAACAGCCAAATGAGCACCTGTCATGTTTATTCTCACTTTGAAAAGTAGAAACATGACAGTATAGTTTCCACTGCTTGTCCAATGTGAACTTCTGGTACTCTTAACTTCTCAGTAACTGCAAAGTTTGCTTCTTGCATCTTAGATTTCTGTAGGGGTGAGGATGTAACTAACTCTCCTCTTGAAACTTTTGCACTGAAATATGTCCGCAAATGCTGACACTCTTGAACTTGTACTGCTTGACTTTCTACCTGTTGGGTTTTTTTGGTAGTCAGTAGAACTCCCGAGAGAAGGCCATGACTTATAAAGCGTGCTCTGAGGACAGGAATCTGGGCAAGGGATCTGGCTACTTGAAAGGATTTACTCTCATACTTTTTTTTTTTTTTTAAATTTTGGTCATTTTTGTGCTATTTATCTATGAACATTGCCCAAAATGCACGTGATATGTGGCTAGTGATGGCTGTGCACTGTTTTGGAAGCTTTCATGTATATTCAGTGCTAATTAGCAAGATTGTCATATGATAGTCATCTTACTCTGGTACCCACTTACTTTTTTAGAGACAATAATATTGTTGAGATTGACGGCTACTGGGTAGAGGGTTGCTTTTTTCCAACTTCCACAATGGTTGTTCTATTACATATTGTCTTCAAATTAGTTGTGCAGATAACTGGAGGGTTGCTTTTTAAGGGCTCGAAAAGGCTCTGAAATTAGCTTCTGGTGGTGGTTTCACAACCTCGTGAACATGCTAATGTACATTGAATTCAGTTCTTTAGGTAAGTGACGTATATAGTATGTGAGTTAGAACTCAGTACAGCTCTTTTAGAAATAGAAAATGAATCGTAGAGAGGAATAATACCTATTGAAGTTTCTGTTTCTACTGATTATATAGTCATAGTATTGCTTTTCCTTAAGTATGTGGGAAAAAAGAAATTAAACAAATAATAGAACATACAGGTGTATAGGTTGAATATCCTTTATCTAAAATGAGTGGGACCAGTAGTATTTCAGATTTCAGAGATTTACAGATTTTGCATATTTGCCTCTCCTTGACCAATTGAGAATTCCTTATCTGTGAGTCCCAAATACACATGTTATAAAATCTGAAAAATGTGAGCAATATTAATGTATGTCATACATATGGATTCTTGTGGGTTTTTTAAAAAAGCATAAGTATGACTCTATTACATACATTACTGTAATAGTGCTTTTTAAAAACAACATGCCATAGGCATGTTTTCTGTCTTTCTTGTTTGCTTTATTATTTTTAGACATACTCTCATGTCAATATCTTATCATATTATTGTCTTATAAATGTAATGATATGTACTAGGAAGTATGAGTTCCTATTATAATGAAAGAGTTGAGGAGGCTTTAAACTGCAGAGTGAAAATCTCCTTGCTACCTACCTCCAAGTTCTATTTCTTAGAGGAACTGTATTTTCAGTATTTCCATTTTGGTTTTTTTTCGATTATCTCTGTCACTCAAACATGTGTTTATACTTTCTTTCTTTATATAACCAATTTAAGCACCTTGGTTGTTTACCCATTAAGAAAAATGGAAGTAGGTATCTTATACTATCTGTCATTTTTTGCTGTTTTGGTAAAAACAAAACTACTGTAGTTTTGTTTTCTTAATTGTTTACCGTTAGAACTAATTTATAGGTCTCTTGACTTTTGGTGTGCAGTTAATTAAAGTTCTCTTTCAGCTATATCATTACTTGGATGTTGAGGTTCATAACTTTACATATATGAATCTATAATTTTGATAAAACTAGTATGCTTTCTCTATAAGTTGATTCTGCAGTTGGAATGCCACTGCATAATGCTACCAATACTGTGTTGTTTATTGCAGACTAGATAGTGATTGGATTCACAAGTTGAAGATAAAATCCACTGAAATCACCAAATTTTGTCAATTGAAGAGAATGTTGCAAATGTCAGTTCAATATTTTGTACATCTTAAAATGTTCACATTTATACCACATTTTTGCTTGCTTTGTATTTGGATGACTTGTATAACTTTTCTTCTTCTACTACAGTTTATAATTTCTTTTCTTGTTCTCATTGATAGAAGATGCATATATCTCAGAGTCACAAGATATTTTGTCACATGACATTTAATGTTTGATAACTCCTGGCTTCTTTACTATACCAAAATTACTATACTGGTACTTCTTTTCATTTAACTCCCTTAAATATTCCATTTTTGTTTATTTATTTTTCAATTTTTTATTTAATTAATTC
>NDGN011328490.1:0-10356 GCA_002564285.1 Tympanoctomys barrerae
GAGAGAGAGAGAGAGAGAGAGAGAGAGAGAGAGAGACAGAGACAGACAGACAGAGACAGAGAGAGACAGAGAGACAGAGACAGACAGAGACAGAGACAGACAGAGACAGACAGACAGACAGAGACAGAGACAGACAGACAGACAGAGACAGAGACAGACAGACAGAGACAGAGAAACAGAAACAGGGATAGACAGAGAGACAGAGATAGAAGACAGACAGAGGCAGAGAGAAATGGAGAGACAGAGAGAGATGGAAAGACAGAGACACAGAAAGAGAGAGAGGGGGGAGAGAGAGAGAGAAAGAGAGAGAGAGAGAAAGAGAGAGAGAGAGGAATTTCCTATATACCCTTTGCCTCCACACACGCACAGCCTCCTCCATTATAATAGTCTAGCAGAGAACATTTGTCACAGTTGGTGAGACCACTGACACATCTCTCAGATTACATGAGGGCCCCCTCTTTGGGCCGTGGGCTTCATGGCTGCATGACATGTATCTACCTACTGTACAGAGTATTTGCACTGTCCTACAAATCCTCTGTGCTCTGCTTATTCAACCCTTCCTCTCTCCTCTCCTCCTGCCAACCACTAATCTCATTACTGTCCCCATAGCGTGGCCTTTGCCAAGAAGTCCCATAGTTAGAAGTGTATGATAAGTAACCTTTCTGTATCTGCTTCTTTCACTTAGTAAGATGAGTTTGTTTCTTTTGTGCCTGTCCTGAGAGTTCCTTTCTTTTTAGTACTGAACAAGTTCGCCATCTCTTCACCCATTCGCCTATGAAAGATAGCTTTGTTGCTTCCAGTTTTTAGCAGTTGTCAACAAACATCCACATGTAGGTTTTTGTACAGACACACATCTTTCAAATCCTCTGGGTAGCAATAAAGGACAGAGATTGCTGGGTTGTGTGCTTAAGTCTGTTTAGCCTTTTAAGGAACTACCCAGCTGCCTTTTGAAGTTACACTTTGCATTTATGTGGCCGTCTACTCATACACTTACACAGGATTTTTAAAACTGTGTTTTATGCAAATATTTACATAATTCCCAGCTAGAATGGTAGTATCTTTAGTAGGCAGTTTGCACTACTCTGGGGCAACTTGTGACGAATTACCATCCAGGTGGCAAGGAGTGATGCACGTGCACAAGTCAGTTCAGGTGAGACTTTTTAATCATTTTAACTACAGTAAGAAAGTTACAATATTATTAGTAATCACTACTAGGGATATAACAATACTCTTATATCAATGTTGACAGTTGACAAGAAGCTAACTACTGAAAGACAGTTCTGGTCCAGAATTTAAAGAGCCTTCTAGGGATGTTATGTTACCCATAAAATCTTCAACTATTTCAGAAGTTTCCATCTTCCTGAAAAATTAGAAATATTGAATATCTAATCTTTTCTATGTCTACTGAAGGTTATGCTTTCTAATTGGTATTTTTATCAAGATACTATTGTTTCAAATCACCTATAATGGTTTTGCTAAACAGACTGCTCAGCTGTGCTGTTTACAGTTATAAACTCCTCTGGAACCAGACTGCCTGGGTTCTAATTCTAGCCACGCCTTTTACCTTAGGGAAGTTATTTAATCTGCATTTATCACTTTTATAATAAAGGGTTTTATATATATGTATATATATATATATATATATATATATACCCTCATAATGCTTTTATAGTGATGAAATGAATGAATATTCACAAAACCCTTAGAATAATACCTTGCACAGAATCACTCAGTTGTAATCAGATCTTATCATTATCCTTATTTATTTATGTCTGACTTGTAAGGAAGGTTCATGTAAGCAGTTTTCTGTTGTTTTTGTTTTGGAGACAGGTCTTGCTATGCAGTCCAAGTTGGCCTGGAACTCACTATATAGCCCAAGCTGACCTTGAACATCTTGTGATCCTTTTGCTTCAGCCTCCTGAGTGCTGAGATTGCAGGTGTGCATCACTACCCCTGAGTAATACAAGCACTTTGAATTTGAGAAAGGTTTGCTACAAACTAGAATGCACATTCCCAAAAGAAACAGTAGTGTCAATGGTGGATAGGAATCCAAGGAAGGACTCCAATGTTCTTGATGTGGTTGAGGTACTACTGACTACATTTCTAACCTCCGTACTGAGTTTCTCTAAGGAGCCCGTTACAAGGTGTGGTGCGAGCTGGGGGTAGCAGTGGCGTCTCAGAGCACCAGGAGTGTTGAAAATGAAGGTAAGAATAGGGCAGGGCAACCTCTGGCACCAACCAGAGGAGTGTGCCAACCTCTCTTTCTGATGCCTGACGAAGGCCTAAGACACCAGGGATGTCAGCTGAAAGGTGAGGTCCAGGCTGCAATTATTATGGTCTATTTTATGACTTTTAAGTATATTATGCTAAACTGTGTGTCAGCATAAATGGTACCTGAGTTCACAAACTTAATTTATTCTATGATTCTGGGGGAGATGGCCTCATTTGTGTTCACATGGGGAAGATGGCCATGATTGTTGTGTTGGTCACCCAGTGCATATTTCAGGAAAGAAAGCAAAATTTTGCTGAATGCTTCTCTTTGTGAACCAAATTGTTTGCCAACAGAAGCACTTGTGAAGCAAGGCACCACTGTATTTCTCAAGATAAGGAAATTTAGGTGCCAAACAGTCCACTGAAAATTACTTTTCAGTATGAGTAAAAGATGAATCTGCAAAAATAATGAGGGACACTCTACCTCCTAGAAAACATGTTTATATATGTGTCCCAGACATAGAATCTATTGGTCACATTGTGGCCATCTCTATTTTCCTCCAGTCTTTTGAGGAACATGCAGGATGGACCACACAGCATGGTGACAAAAATCAACTGGGTTTGTACATGCTGTTTCTCCTGCCTGGACTTTTTCTGAAATAAACCCATCATATCACCAATTTGATCTCCAGATCTTATTTAGAAATCACGGGATCCAAAGCTAATCTTCCAGATCCCTCTGGACCTGCAATGTATTCCCCTCCATTATTTGCACTCTGAAGTGGGATGACTTGTTCATTAGTTTATATTAGATTTTGAGCTTCCGAGGGACAGAGAAAGACTCCCACTGACCTTGGAATCAATAGTGCCATAAGTCATGCCTTGCACGTGGGGAACATAAAAGACACTGGTTAAATGAATGAATAAACAAAAGCTTACACTTCAGGGAGGTGGAAAGAGAATTCTTCAAGTCCTCTTCTTCTCTTTGGTTTGCTTTGACTCAGATCTGCATACACCTCTGCTCTTTACCCTTTTACAGTAATGTGGAGCTAATAGGAAGTCCAGAGAGAAGGCATATAAGAAGCTAACTAGGGAAAGACATTTCTGGGCCAGCCAAATAGCTCAGCAGATTAAAATGCCTGCAAGCAGGCAAAGGAGCCGGGATTCCATCCCCGGGCCTAGCATGCCACTGGGGTGCGCTGAGATGGCAATTGAGACTGGGCGTGATGGTGCGCACCTGTAATCCCAGCTCTTGGGAGGCTGTAAATAGACAGATCACTACAAGTCCAACCTAGTAGTGAGAACTTGAACACCCTATAGACCCTTCCCTAAAAAAAAATAATAATAATAATACTGCTCTGGTCCAGATTTTAAAGAGCCCTCAAGGGATGTTATGTTACTCATGCAAACTGGCAGATCAGGGAAATTAGGAATATCAGAGCAAAATCCCTAACTCAGATAAAACTTGGTATAAAGCAACCTTTGCTCCCTCTGTCTTTAAGGAATACAAACTAGAGAGATGCTACAGACTGAGTGTTGTGTCTTTCAGATTTTTATGTCAAAACCCTCACCTCAGTGTGATGGCATAAGCAGCTGGGGAATTGGAGGGGTGATTAGATTATTAACAGGATTGTGCCCTTGCAAAAGACCATGAACACCTCTGTTCCTCTGCACTGTGTGAGGACACAATAACTTAGCAGTCTATACTCCAAACTAGGACCCTCACCAGAACTCAGCTGTGCTGGAACCCTGACACCAGAGGACAGGCTGCAGAATGGTGAGAAATAAACTTCTATTTTCATAACCTATCCAGTCTATGGAATTGTGTTGTTGCAGCCTGAACAGACTAAGGTGGATTATATAGAGGAATGAAAACCTAAACCACAGACACTCAACTAAAGCTCACTCTGACAGAGGGCGGCTCTATTCTCTACTGCTGCACTGGATGAATATCACTTGGGAATAAAGAAGAAAAGAGCTCAGAAGCAAAAAGGAAGCTGGGCATCACTGGCCAAGGCCTCCTCTCGCCTACTACGCAGACCATCTGTGACTGTGTCTGTGGAAATATGCATGGAAAATGATAGAAATACTGCCCATCCCTTGCTATCATTGTTACTGTTGTTAAAAATAGCCAGAGGTCATCTGGCATATTTATGGAAGGAGTTGGTCTTAGATTAGAGATAAGCAAATACCACTATGTTCCATTTATGGAAATCAAAGTTCAGCAGATAAATGCCACTGAAGAGACAATTTTTTAGCTCAATAGAACTATGGAATTCTTAGGGTTTAAATAGTTTGCATCAGATGGAAAGAAGTAACACTGGAAAATGACGAGATTGGATGTCAAGGCGAAAGCCATCTTCACACGGAACAATCAAATCCACCAAAGCAGAAAGTGAGTCTGCTGTGATCTGTCACCACCACAGTGCCTCTGAGGGATGATCGGCTCAGCTGTGGGCCAGGGGCTTCTGTTCCTATAGGAAGCTGAATGTCTTTGCTCTTCCTCTAAAACTTCACAAGGAAACATTATTCAGTCTGGAAGATTAAATCATTTAAAATACATTTCTGCACACCATAGATGTATTTTAGAAATGACTGCTAACTTGAATCATCATAGTACTGTCCACAATTTTGTTCTAGTTACTGATGCTTCCCATATTCTGTGTTTTTCTTCATGTATATGGTTTTATCATGTTTGTCAAATTGCTTACTAGGCAAGATGTTGATTCTTGGCTATGCTTTGCCCATCTTCTTTTTTTTTCCATCTTCTTATATAGCATGATGTACATACTGTTCTCACCCATAGCGTAAGAGTAGGAGCAAAGGTTCACCTAATAATAACATGGGAGACTATAATTATGAAGTGACCACATACACAAACATGAACCACCTCTCTTATCATTTTTATGAATTTAGAATTAAATTAATCTTACTGTTTTTGATGTCAGTCCTTAATTTGGTCCCTAGTTTTCATCATCTTATTTGCCCCATTTTCTCACTCCTCTATATGCAAGTAAAGGAAATTCATAAGAAGACCTGGCATTGATCAAATGTTCTTTGTACTCTAGGAAATATGCTGTTTTCTTTATAGGCTGTATATTTTTCCCAATAACTTTAAGGTAGTCATTATTATTATTATCACCTCTGTAAGACAGAAAAACATTGAAAGAGAGTGAGATTAATGTATTCAAGTTTACACGGGTAGGGTGTTTAGCTGACTATTCAGAAAATTCTATCTTCTCTTCCCTGTAAGCCAACTTCCCTTAGTCTTGATATTGAAGTTTGCTACAGGATGTATATGGGCTTGCAGAATGTTGAGATAACAGAGCAGAGACATGAATTTGTATTGCCTATCATTTCCCAGTAACCTGTCATGAGAAAAACATGCTTCAGACAGTTGCTGTCCCTTCCTCCTGGGCCACATGGAAGAATACACATGGAAGAACCTAGTAGCCATTGTTCCTGATAAGCCCCGGAGTAGAAAGACAAGTGTCAAACTGAGTTCAATCTGTAGCTCAGAACTCAGAGCCTAGCTAAACCATAATGTCATGGACCTGCAGAACTCTGAACAGAAGATCAGTCTTTATTGTATTATGCTACTAAGTACAGGGGAACCTAGTTACTATAGGTGTAATTTTTAATCTGTTCCCACCCTGCAAATTTATATGTTGATTTCCTGTTCCCTGGCATGATGGCATTTGTAGAAGAGTCCTTTGGGAGGTTATTCAGTCATAAGAGTGGCCTGATGTGAATGGGATGAGTGTACTTATGAGAAGAGACACAAGATTGCTGGTATTTTCCCACCATGGGAAGTTACAGCAAGGAGGGGCCCACCTGCCCCCGAGGGCTCTCAACAGGAAACCAATTATAAGCCTGCACCTTGATCTAGTACTTTGCAGCCTTCAGAGCTGTGAGCGATAAATTTCTGTGGTTTAAGCCACTAAGTCTCTGGTGTTAAAAGGATAGGGAACATTCCTGCCCATATTTCCACCAGTTGCAAGGATCCAGAAAACCACTTATGAGTCAATATTTAACAAATGCTGAAATATAAGTGGTTTCTTTTTTGATAGCCTATCACTTTCTGATAAGATAGGCACCTAGAAATTCATAATCATGGTTTTCATTAAAAAGCATCCTTGGCACTTTTTATGGTAAAAATCATTAGCACTTGTCTTTTGGCAAAACTCCAAACCAAGCAATTATATCATACCTGCTCAAGCCCCTCCCGTGATTTCAAATGTCATTCTTCTTGCTTTCTTCCTTGAAACAATGTGATGTCACTATGAACACCTAATTCAATTCCAGAAGTTAGTGAGCCATGATTTTCCTTTTCTTAATGTCAGGGCTTTTTAGAGTTTTAATTAACTAATCATTATAAAGAAATTGTATGAAAGGAAATATGATATTTATAACATTGATATTGAATAATTTTACAATACTTTATAGGTCAGTAAGATTATTAAGGGAGAAAAAATTAGAAAACTTCTTTGCTCTCATCCAATCTCAAAACAGGATATTTTGAGCAACAGTTGCAGTTAAATCTGTGTCCCATGTCTACTTGAAAAAAGGTAGATCCCTGTACAGCAAGAATAAGGCAATCCAGATTTTATTCTACTTTGTGATTCTAATTTATTAATATTAGAATAATATGAAACTATGATTGAAATGCTCAAATTAGATTGAAATGTTTCTCTGATTCATTGTATTAGTCAAGATTCTTCAAATAAATGTTGGCAAAATGCTTTGTGGATATATGACTATGAGGCATTGAGACAGAGAAGATGAGTATTTTAAGAAATTAGCTTGGGGCCGGCAAGATAGCCCAGCTGACTAAACGCCTGCTTAGGCAAGCTCAGGGACTGTGGTTTCATCCTTGGTGCCACATGCCAAGCCAGCCCAGCCCCCAGGCACACTGAGCCGGCCACTGAGTCCAGGTGTGGTGGCACACGGCCTGAAATCACAGCACTGGGGAGGCTGAAAACAAGAGGATCACTACAAGTCTGAGCTGCCTACTGAGACCCTATACAAAAAAAAAGAAACAGAAAAAGAAAGAAAAGAAATTGGTTCAAGTGGTTGTAAGTTTGGAAAGTCTGAACCTGACAAGGAAGGCTGGAATTCTGCAGTCTTCAATTGGAAGGAGCATTCCTTGCTTTGAGGGCATCTCACTCTTTTTTCTTAAAGCCTTCAACTCATCGGAGTAGGCCATTACCATTATGTATGGTAGTCTGCATCACTCACCTTGTGCTGACTTAAACATTAGTCACATTGTTTCAAAAAAGCCTTCACTGCAACATCTAAGTTTGTGTGTTTTACAATAACTGGATACTGTAACCTAGCCAAGTTACATCATAAAATTAACCATTACTCTCACTGATCAGCAAAACAGGATAACTATAATCTTGAAGATTCTCTAGACACATAGAAAGAAAAGGTACAAATAGTTTTCACTTCTATTCTTATCCCTCAAAATTATGTTCATCAATAGTTAATGCACAGAATGACACCAGTACTCTACTCAGTCTACGTATGTCTCATGACATGGCTAACATTTAACATGTATGGGAAAGGAAGAGTGGAGGGTTCAGGACCCAGAAGTCCTTTTCAGAAAAGGTTACATTTTCAAATTTAACTGCATTACTGTTGTAGTCTGAGTAATGACTCCCACCTCAGAGATACTTGTGTCTTAATCTCAAAAACCTCTAAATATGTTATTTTTCCTGGTATATCATTATCCAGGTTCTCCAGAGAAACAGAACCAAAGTTATAATGAGAGAGACCCAGACAGAGACAGAGACAGAAATAGAGATAGAGATAGAGAGATAGACTTATTAGCAGGCACCAATTTATGTAATTTGGGAGACGGAAGCTATACCATCTGCCATCAGCAAGCTGAAGGCCCAGGGAAGCCAGTGGTAAAATTTACTTTGAGTCTAAAGGCTGAGAACTCAGGGAACCAAAGGTGGAAATTCCACTGGAGGGCAGGATATGATGAAATGTTCCAGCTCAAGTGATTAGGGAGAAAGAACAAAAAAGGGGATAAATTTTTCTTTTTTCCAACTTCATTTTGTTCACTTTCACCATATTTGATGGTGTCTTCTACAACAGGGAGGGCAGTCCATTTCAATGAGTCCCAAGTCTCCAATGCTAATCTCACTTGGAAACATCTTCACAGGTACACACAGGAACAACCTTTAACCTGGGCAGCCCCTGGCCAAGTCAAGTAGACACATAAAATTAACCATCACATATAGCAAATGATTGTTTTCAAAACAAGGAACAAGTTGAGGGCCTGGAAATGGGAAAATTATCCCAAAATATCTAGGTGAGCCCTATGTGATCACAGTTCATTATAAGACAGACACAAACTAGAGCCACAGAGAAGATGATATCACTACCAAAGCAGAAACTGGAGCAATACCCTGAAGAGATGAAAGAAGAGGAATACATAAGCCAAGGAATACAGCTTGCATCTGGAAGCTTGCAAAGGCATGGAAACACATTTTCCCTTAGAATTCCTGAAAGGAAGGCCAGCAAGACAGCTCAGTGGACTAAACACCTGCTTAAGCAAGCGCTGGGGTCAATCCCCGGTACTGCATGCCACACCAGCTTCATACCAGGCGTACAGAACCAGGCACCGAGATCAGGTATGGTGGCACATACCTGTAATCCCAGTGCTGGGGAGGCTAAAAGCAGGAAGATCATTACAAGTTCAAGCTGCACAGTGAGCTCTATACCCAACACATAAATTTTTAAAAAAAGAAAAGAATTCCTAAAAGGATGCTGTTCTCCCCGCACCTTGGAGGATTTTCACCCAGTGAAACCAGTGTTTACATAAACAATGAATTGACTACAGAAAAGGTGGAAATTTTGTACTGAATTTCACTGAAATCCTTGTATCACTGTTGAATGAGATTTTAAAATGCATAGGGCCGGGGAGATCGCTCAGTAGAATAAGGGCCTGCCTGGCAAGTGCAGGGTCCTGAATTCAATCCCTGGTACCACAAAAATAAAATAAAATGTGTACTATGGTCTTACACAAGCACTACATGCTGTGTTGACAAGCCAGTGTGCTTGTAAGTTATTTCTCCTATAGCACCCATTAAACCATTCACTAAACCTTAGAATCGTATCTTCAAATTATCTTATCACTCAGGAGTAAGTCAATGTTTTAAAAATAGCCTCACACATTAGTTCACAAGGAGAACCCAAACTCTTATCAACTTGCTGATCACATGGGTCTGCTACCTTCCCACCCTGCAGCCCCTCTGGCCATGTAGAACCCAGAAGGCAGTTTGTGCAGGGACTTGACTGCCTGCAAAAGGAGAAGCAGGATACTGAGGAGTGCCCAGGGCAGCTGGACAGCCTGCACCTTACTTCAACATAACCCTGTTTATCATTCACACTGAGTGTCAGCCATCCAGCATGGTGGTGGCTATAGATCTCTGACAATCAGAGATCATATTATATCAGATTATGATTATATCATGGCACTCTGAAAAGAAAGAAGTAAACCAAGAGCCCTTGTCTCCCTGGATATACTCACATCTGTTTAATCACCCTCCCTCTGGTTAAGAGTTTATTAGTTGGTGCTATGATAAAAATGTTTCTTCACCTCACCACACAATTCATGTTTTGAAAAGGGGTGTGTGTGTGTGTGTGTGTGTGTGTGTGTGTGTGTGTGAGGGGCTGTTCTGGAAATCAAACTCAGGACCATCTGCTTGCCAGGCAGGCACTGTACCACTGAGCTATATCCCCAGCCCCTGAGTTTTGAAACTGTAGCACCTTCCCAGACAGCTGTGGGCTACCATGGGGAAGGGATTAGGTTATAAAGTTATAGGCTTTGATACCCATAGAAAGGAGAGCCTTGCACTACAGTGTGAGGACCCAGGGGAAGCAGGTCCTCACCAGAACCCAGACACCTACATCTGCTGCTCCTTGTTCTTGCTCTTCCTGGCCTCCAGAACTGTGACAGATGAATTTCTGTTGTGTAAAAGCTATTTGGTTTGTGACATTTTGTCATAGCAGTCCAAACAGATGACACAGAAAGGTTGCATTTCCTAATGTCCAAATCTCAGCCTCTGCTCATTTCTTCCACCATCAAATGGAAGACAGAAAACCTATTCTTCTAGGCCTTTTCTCCCTTAC
>NDGN011328506.1:0-19193 GCA_002564285.1 Tympanoctomys barrerae
TTGAACTCAGGCCCTTGAGCTTGCCAGGGAAGCACTTATTCCACTGAGCTATCTCCCCGGCCCTCTCTCCCACTTGTTTTGACTGTACTCATCTCATTGTTCTTACCACTTTCAGAAGCACTTCTAGAAGTCCTTGTTTGTCAGTCCTTGTTTGTCTTTATGAGGTGTGATTTGAAAAAAAAAAAAAAATAGGTGAATATTGCTCCTGATGCCCCTAACAGAAAGGCAGGTTTGTGAGAGTGTTGTAGTGTGTCCTTGTCCACCTAATTCACCAGATCCAGCACTGGCTCTTCCCCAAAGTCAAAAGGAACATGAAAAGTAAATGTTTTGAATCAATTCAGGATATCAAACTGGGCATGGTGGTAACCTGCCTATAATCCCAGCACTTGAGAGGCTGAGGCAGGAGGATCTCTGAGAGTTTGAGTCCAGCCTGGGCTACATAATGAGCTCTTTCCAAAAAGAAAGAGGGCCAGCCAAATAGCTCAGTGGATTAAAGCACCTGCAAGCAGCCGCAGGGGCTGGGGGTTCAATCCCCAGGCCTGCCGTGCCAGCCCCACCCCTGGGGCGTGCTGAGACAGCAATTACAAGCGCGCACTCATAATCCCAGCTCTTGGGAGGCTGAAAACAGGTGGATCATTATGAGTCCGATCTAGTAGTGAGATCCTGAACACCCTGTAGACCCTTCCCTAAAAAATACAAAATAATAATAATAAAGACAGACAACAAAAAGAAAAAAAGGACATGGAGGCAGACGGGACAGCAGAGGAGGACTTCCAGAACTGCTCCAGAAAGCGGCAAGGAGAGGGCCCGCGAGGTAGCTCAGGGCACTAGGCACTTCCGGGAGGCGGTAAGTGCCTGCAGGGCCTGTCCCATCCCCAGCACCACAGGCTGCACCGCCCCTCCCCCAGGCAGCCACAGGGACCAGGTCCACAGGGACCAGGTGTGGTGGCCACTGGGGGCGCCGGGGAGGACAAAAACAGGAGGATCAGTACAACTTTGAGCTGCTCGGTAGTGAGACCCTGTACCAAATATGTGAAGAGGGGCTGAGCTGCCCCCCCCAAATTAAATAAATAAAATAAAATAAAAAATTAAAAAAAAAAAGAAGTAAACATAGGGGGAGCTAGGGAGATGGCTCAGTAGAATAAACACTTGTCTGGCAAGCGCAAGGGCCTGAGTGCAATCCCTGGTTCTGATAAAAGAAAAAGTAAACATAAGAAAAGAGGAAGTAGCAAGAAGGATGGAACCTCTTCAGAGTGAGGGGAAGTGTGTTGAAAGGGTTCACGGCATGCGTTTTTTTCCCGTGACACATTTTTTTTTAATTTACACATTCACTGTATTTTTCCCTTATAACTCAGGGGCCCAGGGAAGGCTTGGAGAAGAGGCCCTGCCCAGGGGTCCTTCTGCCCATACTTGGCCTCAGGACGGTAGAGGGCAGTCCCGGTGCCAGCCCTCGCCTCTGCCTCCAGCACAGCTCCCCCACCGTGAGGGGTGGTGTGGGCATCTGGGTGGGAGCCAGCTCACCCCACCTCTCCAGCGCTGCCTCTGCCTAGCTGGGATCTGCCAGTCTTCACGGGGCCAACCCCTGCCACCTGGACTGGGTGCTGCCCGTCTTCACGGGGCCAACCCCTGCCACCTGGCGTGGGTGCTGCCCTGCCCTGCTGCCCATGAAGGGCCTCCTGTTCCCAGGTCCCTGGGGCTGGGGCTGGAGCTGTGCTCCCCGGCCTGGGTGCCCTCCTCCGTCCCTCACCCAGACCTGGTGTTTCCAGGGTGGCAGCCGCGGACCTGCACTGGTGGGTTGGGGAACCCCGGGCTGGGTGATGAAGGAGTGGAGACAGGACCAGGTGGGCGGAAGCCGCCTCTGCACCCTGAGTGGATGACGGGTGCCGTTCTGGTTCCGGGAGGCCTTGGGTGCCCTGGGTCGGGTGCTGTAGCGGACAGGGGGCTGAAGTCACTGCTGGGCGAGGAGGGAAGGGTCGTCTCGGCTGGGACAGCCGTCCAGGGCGCAGCAGACGAGCTGGTTTCCGAGGGGGAGGCGTGAGAACCTGGGCCTGGAATGTGTGAAGCTGGAGCTGCTCCTCCTGGGGCGGCCAGGAAGCGGGGGTGGTGGGAGGGAGCCCAGCTGGGTGGCCGCCAGCTCCGCCCAGGCCTTGCATCCTGCATTCCTGGGGCCGTGGGGGGCCGCAGGAGGCGGGAAAGAGGCACTGGCTGGGCTCCGGCCTAGGGCCCTGGTGCCTGTGGGGGCGTGGAGGGGTCCAGGCCTCTTCCGCTGCCGGAGCCCCTTCTGCCTGCCACCGGGCTTCCTTTCTCACAAGGTCTCCTGGGCTGGCCAGGCCCGCCCTGTCCTGGGTGTGAGCCCTGGTTCTGCCGTTCCCCAGCAGTGCGTCTGGGAGCCGCGACCCACCCTCTCTGAGCCAGGCTTTCTGGTTTATTTGTTGGCGAGCTGAGGTGTAGAGCCTCACCCAGGGGCTGCCTCAGCTGCGGCTGGGCAGCTTATGCGACACAGATTTAACTTTCTCTGTCTTGAGGCTAGAAAGGTCCTGGTCAGGATGGGGCTTGATTATTTTACTTGCGATTGGATCTCACTCTGCACCAGCTGACCCCAGGCTTCGGGGCTCCTGCGATCCTCCTGTCTCAGCCCCCCAGCCCCAGCCCATAGCTGGGACTGCAGGTGTACCTCTGGACCCAGCTACATACGTGTTTGCTTTTTCAAACAATTTCGCCTGTAGCGGTGCATAGTGTGTGCACACCTGTAACCTCAGCCGCTCTGGAGGCTGAGGCACGAGGACCACAAGGTTGAGGCCAGTCTGGGCATTCCTGGCAAGGGCGTACCTCTGACAGAAGTTGGAAAGGGCCAGGCACGTGGCTCAGTAGTGGTAGAGTAGTAGCAGTAGAGCATCTCTGGGCGCAGTCCCCAGAACAGACAGGGAGAGAGACAGAGAGACTGATTTTCCCATCTGCTAAGGACCACGTGAGTCAGACTGGCTTAGCCCCGGTCCTGCCTGGTGTCTGTCTACATGCCCTTCCACTGTGATGAACTGAGATCAGGGGGTGTAGGCTGTGGTGGTGCACTCTGTAATCTCAGCAGGCTGAGGCAGGAGGGTCTCAGGGCCTTTGAGGCCAGCTTAAGTATGTATCAAGATCCTGTCTCGGAAACCAAATAAATACAGACGGTTTCCCTGTGTGTGCACAGAAGGTGGAGGGGTGCTGCTCAGGGGCTGGCGGAAGTGCCTGGAGGAGTGACTCTGACCTGTCAGACTCGGTGGTGGACGTGAGGACTGGAGAAGGTGCTCTGGTCCGAGCCTCCCACCCTCTTGTTAGGTCCAGTGTGCTGCTCGGCAGCCTTGCTCTGATCCCAGTGTCCTTCCTGCTTCAGTGCTGGGATAGCCCGGGGCCTCGGTCTCCCCATCTTGTAGCTCTGCTCTGGTGCCGGCAGCGAGTCCTGTGGCCCTCCCCTCCCGAGAGGAGCTCTTTCCCCGTGGTGACAGCCTGGACTGGGCTGGGGTTTATGAGGCACCCCTGCTGCTGCTTCCCTCCCCGGGCTCTGGGGACACCATGGTCAGGCGCCGCCGAGGGGCTGCCCATCCCAGGCAGGTTTTGCAATTTTGTGCCACAGCCTCCTCGGCTCTGGGTCTGGTCCACGCCTCACACCTCCTCCAACACAGGCCACCAATGAGGTCACCAGTGATGCCAGAAGGGGCTTTTTTCTAGTCATTATCAGTAAAAACTTCCTTTCTAAAAATCTCTGTGCTGGGGATGCAACCCAGAGCCTGGTGCTAGGCCCAAGTTCGCCTGGTGAGCTATGAACGCTCCCAGTACCTTTTAGGTTTTTTATTTTGTATTTTTCTGAGGCAGGGTCTCACTGTGTAGTCTAGGTTGGCCTTGAGCTCAAGGCAGTCAATCCTGCGTCAGCCCCCTGAGTGCTGGGGTTCTGGGTGTGCACCACCACACCCGGCACACTTATTCTCTAGCACAGTTCTAGCATCTGTACCAGTTGCTGAGATGGTCACTAGGACAAGACAGACCTGGGGCAGCACCCCCCCCCAAGTTCCCAGCAGCAAGTGTTATGCTGGGAGCTCTTTGCCTCTGTGAAGCCGAGCAGGAGAAGTAAAAATTCAATCCCAGTTTAGGCAACTCCATAAGATCCTGTCTCAAATAGAAAACACAGTTTTAAGAAGGCTGGGAGCTTTGGGACCCGCCATCTGTGGTGGAACCGCCGCCAAGATGCAGATTTTCGTGAAAACCCTTATGGGGAAGACCATCACGCTCGAGGTTGACCCCCCAGACGCTGTAGAAAATGTAAAGGCTGAGGTCCAGGGTAAGGAAGGACTTCTGATCAGCACAGGCTGATCTGTGCTGCTAAGCAAAGATGGACGTACCTTGTCTGATTACAACATTCAAAGGGAGTCCACCCTTCATCCTGTGTCGCGACTCCGTGCTGTGTTAGGAAAAGGAAGAAGCCTTACAGCACTCCAAGGAGAACAAGCATCAGAGAAAGAAGGTTAAGCTGGCTGTCCTAAAATACCATCAGGTGGATGCAAATGGCAGTTAGTCGTCTTCATCGAGAGCGCCCTTCAGAATGTGGCGCAGGAGTTTTTGTGGCCAGCCACTGTGACAGGCATTATTGTGGCAAGTGTCCTCTGACTTACTGTTTCAACAAACCAGAAGACAAGTAATTATGAGTTAATAAAAACCTCAGCTAACAAAAAATAA
Source organism: Tympanoctomys barrerae (assembly GCA_002564285.1). Taxonomy (NCBI): domain Eukaryota; kingdom Metazoa; phylum Chordata; class Mammalia; order Rodentia; family Octodontidae; genus Tympanoctomys; species Tympanoctomys barrerae. Next base: position 4,711 of record NDGN011328506.1, read on the forward strand.
GTAAGGCTGGGGATGCAGCTCAGTGCGCTGCCTTGGGGGCAAGCCCCAGTACCAAAACAATCAAAAACAAATGAAGGAAAAGAAGGCTCCGCAGGCGTCCTGACCTCCCTGTGCCCCCAGCCTGCCCCTGCTGTGACGCAGGGAGCCCCCAGGTGGACAGGTGAAGCCAGGCCAGGGTCATCATTACTGTAGCTACGGGAAAACAGAGGGCAGCGCTCGTGTCGTCTCTCAGTCATCGGGGTGCCAGGGCTGTGTGCTGGGGTCCGGAGGAAAAGGCTCGCAGGGCCACTGCTGCTGTCGTCCGTGGGGCCTGCACAGGGGTGGCCGGGGCCTGCTCGGCAGCTGACCCCCTCTCCCTCCCTGTGGGCCAGGTATCCCGGAGGACTCCAAGGTGGAGGGCCCGGCCTTCACGGACGCCATCCGCATGTACCGCCAGGCCAAGGAGCTGTATGGCACCTGGGAGATGCTGTGCGGGAATGAGGTGCAGGTGAGGCCAGCAGCGGGGCTGCAGACGGCCGGGGGGTGGCCATGGCACGCAGGGCCCGCTCTGGGCTGCACTGCGTTGTGTACACTTCGCCGGGCCAGCTCCCCTGTGCACAGGCAGCCCTGGCCCTGGATAGCTCTCTGACTCCGAGGAGAAACTGATGTTCAAGTGGGGTGTGGTGGCACACACCTGTAATCTCCATACGCAGGAGGCTGAGGCAGGAGGATCAACACGAGGCCCACCCGATCTATGCAGCGAGACCCTGTATCAAAGCAAGCTAAAAAAGAAATACATTACACACGCACAAACACAGCAGCTGGAATGGGAGGGCGTGGAGTGTGCAAAGGGCCTGGGGCTGGGCCTCAGGCAGACCTGCCCCCCTGGGGTACAGGGAGCTGCAGGGCCAAGGCAGAGGAGAGGAGCTGGAGGGGCCTGGGCCCGATACAGAAAAGCAGGCCTCTGGCGTCCCGCGAACCTAGCGTGGGCGTCTTGGTCCTAGATCCTGAGCAACCTGGTGATGGAGGAACTGGGCCCCGAGCTGAAGGCGGAGCTCGCGCCACGGCTGCGGGGGAAGCTGCAGGAGCGGCAGCGACAGTGGATCCAGGTGGGCTGCGACCCCGGTGGGATGGGGACGGGGGCCGGGTCCTCCGCCCCACGTGACTGCCCCACGAGACACCCCTGCCCCCGCAGATCTCGGACTCCATATACCGCCTAGTGTATGAGCAGGTCAAGGTGCTCTTTGAGGAGACACTGTCCAAGCTGCAGCGGGCCCGGCCCGCCATGGAGGCGACCATCCGCACGGACATGGACCAGATCATCACCTCCAAGGAGCACCTGGCCAGCAAGATCCGAGGTGGGCACCCTGGCACGCTTCCGTTCTGCCCGTTGCCCGGTCCATGCTTGATGAGAATTTTTATTATTTATTTATTTATTTGCGGAACTGGGGATTGAACTCAGGACCCTGAGCTTGCCAGACAAGTGCTTTTTCCACTGAGCCATCTCCCCAGCCCTTGATGATAATTTTTGAAAATCAGAATCAAGGCCTGGTGTGGTGGTGCACGCCTGTGATCCCAGTGCTGGGGGGTGGTGGGAGCTGAGGCAGGATCGAAGCTGTGAGTTCACGGCCAGCCTGGGCTGTGCAGTGAGTTTAAGGCCAGCGTGAACTGCACAGTGAGGCCCTGTCTCCAAAACAAAATACACACCCCTGTGCAGGCCGGGAAGTGCTTACTTGTACTCCTGAGCTATGTCCCCTTCCCAACAGTTCTCTTAGTTTCTTCCCATTAGTGTCAGAAATAACTCTGGTCCATTCTTGGAATCCTCTGTTATTTCTGCCTCGTGGGGTTGTTATCTTTGCCCACTCTTCCTCTACAATCATTGAGCCTGGGAAGGTAGCCACTGCCAGTGGCTTTCTGTAAAAACAGCGTGGCTTATGCGCCTCTGGCATCAGGCCCTGGGGAGCCCGGGTGCCCCTGGGTGCTGCCAGCTGGGCAGGACGATCCCCTGACCTGTCTTGGGGGCGCAGCGTTCATCCTGCCCAAGGCGGAAGTGTGTGTGCGGAACCACGTGCAGCCCTACATCCCGTCCATCCTGGAGGCCCTCATGGTGCCCACCAGCCAGGGCTTCACCGAGGTGCGCGACGTCTTCTTCAAGGAGGTCACCGACATGAACCTGAATGTGATCAACGAGGGCGGCATCGACAAGCTGGGCGAGGTGCGCTGAGCCCAGGGCTGTTTTTCTGGGGAGCACTGGCAGGGAGGCTGTGCAGGCAGAACCTGTAAGCAAGCTGGGAGCCCAGCTCTCTGAGAGGGTGAGGCGGGAACATCGCAAGTATGATCCTAGCCTGGGCAACTTAGCTACACCCTGACTCAAAAACAAAAATACAGAAAAGGCCTGGGGATGTAGCTTAGTGAGAAGGTCCTGGGTTCGATGCCCGATACTGGGGGTGAGGGGAGGGCATGAACAAAGATCCCACAGAGGTAGAACGGGACAGCTGTCCCATGTCCTGGTGGAGCCAGCAGTTAGGTACAGGAGGGAACATTAACTCCCTGTAAGACTGGATGTGGGGGCGCACACCCGTTACCCCAGGACTCAGGAGGCTGTGGCAGGATGGTGGCTGCAGGTTTGAGGCCAGCCTGGCCTAAAAGTGAGTTCAGGGCAGCTTGCGATATAGAGACCCTGTCTCAAAACAACAAAAAATAACCAGCCAGGTACCCTGCCAATGCAGACGGCCCTTCTCCCCTTTTCCTCAGTTACCTGGTTCTTGGCATGTGTGTCATTCCACAGTCCCCATTTGGGGACAGCTGGCTGCACACCCACATAGCTGTCAGGTGGGGATAGAGTCCATCCCACGTCCCAGCCACCTCCTTTCCTCATATGTCTGGGAGCCCACAGACAATAAGAATCATAGAATTTGAGAAACACAAGCGTCCTTAGATGTCATGAAAAGCTGCCTCCTGATCTTGGGCTGAAGTCACTGAGGCCCAGAGAGTGACTGGTGCCAGGTCACCCAGCACCCTGGAAGGAATGAGGTCTCCCTTCATCTCTGCCTTCCTGTCCTGGGCCTCTGGGTTGGCAGCGACCCAGGTGCCCATCCCTGGTGGCCGGTGCCAGGCCTGGGCAGTTGTGGGTCTGTGGGCTGCTTTGCCCCCGTGCGGCCCCAGCTCAGGCCCGTGTGTCCCCGCTGCTTGCAGTACATGGAGAAGCTGTCCCAGTTGGCCTACCACCCCCTGAAGATGCAGGGCTGCTATGACAAGATGGAGCCGTTGCGGTTGGATGGGCTGCAGCAGCGCTTCGACGTGTCCAGCACCTCTGTGTTCAAACAGCGCGCCCAGATCCTCATGCGCGAGGTGGGCTCCGCTCCCCACCCTTCCTGGGGGCCTGCTCTGTTCTGCACCTCCGCTAACCCCGCCCTGCCCACCTCTGAGCTCCCTGTCATTCACACCTGGGTTCCCCGCCCCTTCCTGTGCCCGCAGCCGTGACCAGAGTGAGCAAGGGCACCTAGAGCGCCTGCACCCTCTTTCCTGACAGGCTGGGTGGGGGCTGGCTGGGGACCCCCTGGGTGGCACACGCAAAGGGGCTGCGGTCACTCCAGCGGGTCCCGCTCCCACGTGTCCCCACAGCAAATGGACAACGCGGTATACACTTTCGAGACGCTGCTGCACCAGGAGCTGGGGAAGGGGCCCACTCGGGAGGAGCTGTGCAAGTCCATCCAGCGCATCCTGGAGCGCGTGCTTAAGGTGGGCGCAGCTGCGGCCTGCGGGGCGCGTGTGTGTGCGTGTGTGTGTGTGGCGCGGGTGCCAATGCCCTGGTGCCCTTGAGGCCTTGAGCTGCTGACCCAGAGTCCCCTCCCATGTCCCTGGGCCCTACAGAAATACGACTATGACAGCAGCACGGTGCGCAAGCGGTTCTTCCGGGAGGCGCTGCTGCAGATCGCCATCCCCTTCCTGCTCAAGAAGCTGGCGCCCACCTGCAAGTCGGTGAGCAGCCTGCCCCAGCCTCGCGGCCCAGCGGGCGCCAGGGCACTGTGCCCAGACCCGCTGTTCCTCTGCTGCCCTCTGCTGTGCCCCACAGGAGCTGCCCCGATTCCAGGAGCTGATCTTCGAGGACTTCGCCAAGTTCCTCCTGGTAGAGAACACTTACGAGGAGGTGGTGCTGCAGACTGTCATGAAGGACATCCTGCAGGGTGAGGGGCTGCCGGGGCTGGGTAGTGGCAGCGAAGGGACAAAGGAAGGCCCAAGAGCCCGGTGTGGTGGTGCACACCTGCAATCCCAGCACCTGGGAGGCTAAGGCAGGAGGATTTCTATGAGTTTGTGGCCAAACTGTACAAAAAAGATGGCTGAGGAGACCACAGATAGTTGTGTGGCCCCCGGGCAGCAGTGCTGGCTGCCTCTCTGTGCCTGCTTCCTCAGGTCTTTGGCTTTGCGGGTGGGTCAGGGGGACGCACTGGTTAGCAGCCTGGGCTCTAGGCCACAGGAGCCATGATCCAGGCCACCCAGGGGGAGGAGGCAGAGCCCTGGACTCACCACTCACCCTAATGCACTGTGTGGCCCACAGCCGTGAAGGAGGCAGCCGTGCAGCGGAAGCACAACCTGTACCGGGACAGCGTGGTCCTGCACAACAGCGACCCCAACCTGCACCTGCTGGCTGAGGGTGCGCCCATCGACTGGGGCCAGGAGTATAATGACAGTGGCAGCAGTGGTGGGGACAGCCCCAGCCCTGTGGCCCCTGAAGGGTCCACCCTCTCAGAGAAGCGCCGGCGTGCCAAGCAGGTGATGTCTGTGGTCCAGGATGAGGAGGCAGGGCTGCCCCTCGAGGAGGGTTCCGAGCCATCACTGGCATCCCCGGACAGTGTCACTGAGATCCGTGGCCTGCTGTCTCAGGAGCTGCAGGCTGAGAGCCCTCTGCTCAATGGGGCCCTGGCCCAGGACAGCCCCCAACCCGAGGCTGTCCCTGAGATGCCCTTGCCACCCGGCTCGCCGCCTCAGCATCTCCCACCTGGGAAGGCTGTGGACCTTGAGCCCCCCAATGCTACCAACCAGGAGACGGGGGAGCAGGTGTCCAGCCCCAGTAGCCATACCCCCATCCATACCACCACTGAAGACAGCTCCGGGGTGCAGACAGAGTTCTAGACCAGTGGCCCGAGCAGCTGCTTCCTCCGAGGCACCAGCAGGCTCGGAGCCCTGGGCAGGGGCACCCCATACGGTGCCAACTGAGTCACTTTACTGGGTGTGGGCCAGCCTGGGCTGCTCCCCATCTTCCCGTCTGTGGGCTGATCTTGGATGCAGGGTCTGGCTCCAGGCTTTCTCTTTGTGCTGGGGACTCAATGCAGCTGGAGGGGACGGGGGCCTCCACCATCCTGCCCTGCTTCCGGCACCTCCATTTCCCTCCCTGTGGGTCTTGCTATTCCCGAGGGAGGATGGATGGGCACGGGTGCTGCTGCCCAAAGTCTGGGAGGCTGGAGTCACCCTTGACTCAGCGGGGGTGTACCAGGACCAGGGTGGTGAAGGAAGCTGGGGCCTGGGCCCCATTTCCATCCTGCCCCTCCCAGCCAGGGACTGCTCTGTGGGCTGAGAGGATCAAAGAGGGGGTCATCAGGCTGGGCCTGGGTGTGGCCTTGTCCCCAGGAAAGTGGGTGAGGGGCCTCTGATGGGAGGAGAAAGACCTGGAATGTGCTGGTCTTTGGCGAGAAGTTGGGATGAGGGTTGGGAGTGTTTGAGGGAGGCTTGAGGCTGAGGTGGCAGCTCGAGTGTCTCTGGAAGTGGCCCTAGGGGCACAGCACACACCCATTACTCAGCCCCTGCCCATCTCCTCGCTGGTCTGGGATCCAGCGTGGTCTCGGGGCTCCCTGCCCTGTGCACCTTGGGTCACGTGTTGGGCGGGCAGGAGGTTGCTATGAGGCTTGGTGTCACCTCCTGCCACCTCTGAAGAACCTGGATAGGGCTCCTGAGGGCGAGAGAGGGGGCATGACCTTTGCTGCCTCTGAGCCCCAAGCCACCTGACCTAGAAAGTTCTGGGCCCCTCTGTGAGAATGTCCTCTGAATCACCTTGTTAAGCTGAGGCAGCCCCAGTGTGGTGGCACCCACCCAGGGCCTGGTACTCCAGGCTTGGCATCTTCTGTGCTCTAGACCTGCTCACCAGGGCAAGGGCCTTAGACCCACAGGGCAGCAGCTGGTGGTCAGGGACCCTGTGCCCCATCACTAACCTCTTTCAATGTTTTCCTCTAGTGCCTTGGGGGTTTCAGTCAGCCTTCCCGGCTATGGTATTGCAAATACTATGCAAACTGTTTAAGCCTCTGCTAATCAATAAATGCTTTATTTAAAGCTGTTTGTGTGTACTAGGGTGGGGGTGCGGGCTGGGAGTGGGAAGGGGACACATGCAGCCAGGGAGGGGACAGGACAGTTTCCTGACCAAGAGCCATGGGGACACAGCCTCAGTTTTGTTTGAGACAGGGTCTCACTATGTAGTCTGGGCTAGCCTTGAACTCACAGGGATCCTCCTGCCTCAGCCTCCTGAGACCTAGCATTACAGGCATGCGCCACCATGCTGCCCAGCTCCATGATCTGAGTTCTTACCCCATTTTGCTGAAGCGCTGAGCCAGCCGCTGAGTCTGGGCATGGTGTGCACGCCTGTAATGCTAGCGCTGGGGAGAGTGAAAACAGGAGGATCCCTACGAGTCTGAGCTGCATAGTGAGAACCTATACCAAATACTCAGAGACAGAGACTGAGGCTCAGAGAGCAGGGACTCATCCCAGATCGCGGAGCTGTGGGTGACTGCGTGCGGTTGCTGCTCACGCAGGTGTCCTCTGCTCAGCTGGGGCAGGTAGCTGCTTAGCACTGACGGAGATGGCAGGGGCATTCTAGCCGGTCAGGGCCCTGGGTGCCACTCAAAATAGGATGCAGACAGCCACGCCAGCTTCCCCAGACCAGATCCCACACTGGCCTTCGGTGAGAGCCTACTGTGTCTACACGGGGCATCTTGGCCAAGGCTGTGTTGAGAGCCCTGCAGCCGGGGCAGGGGGCAGCCTGTCACGATGTGCACTGTCAGTGGTAGCACATGTCCCTAGCCATGTCCCTGGTCGGCCTGATCCTCTCAACAGCACTAGGTGCAGAACAGCTTGGGGCCCAAGGCTGGGGACCGCTGGTGTCCTGCTGCTGCTCTGGAACTCCTCAGCTACATGAGAGGCGGCAGAGGTCCATGCTCCCTAGTGAGGAGTGGAGACCCAAAGGCCACTGTGTTCCACAGAGTGGCCCAGCCTGCCTCAGTCTCACCTCTTGGCCAGACAGAGCCCAGGAAGAGATGTGGGGGAGGGAGGCACTCAGCCCTGCCCTGGACGGCAGGACTTCCCACGAAGGACATTCACCCGACCTCTTTAGCACTGCAGGAATGATGGCTCCAGTGAGGAGAGGGAGGGCCTGGGTGAGGCTCTTTGCCACCCCAGAGCCCAACTCGCCATGCATCCCTATGGACCCTGCATCTCGGGGATCACTGAGCGCCCCCTGGTGGCTGCCAGCCAGAGAGGCCCACTGTGCCCCACGCTGGACATGTGGGAAACCGGCCTGGCTACCTGTGAACACACCTGAGCTTCTCCCTCAAGCACAGGAATGTGCAGCCACTGGGACTCTGCAGCAACCCACGGACACCACATGCAGGCTCCAAGCCCATCCTGCTACGTTTGTCCACCTCGGCCTCAGCTCGCCTGCCTAGGATGACAATGGGGACGCAGCCTGGGTCCACAGGACACCTCCAGCTGTGGATCAGGGGCCACTGCCACCCTGGCTCTGGCTGCCATGCGCTATCTCCCACCTGGAAAGCCATTCCAGAATGGCTCTGCCTTCTGCCTCCTGCCCTCCCGACCCCGGGGACGCCCAGATGAGCCAGGGAAGCCACGCGTGGATGGATTTATTGACATTCCTGCTCTGGGTCCAGCTGTGTGGGCGGGGGCAGATGTGTAGCGTGGGCGGGGCACGTGCAAGAGCAGCATCGGGGAGGCTGGGGCCAGGCCTGCGCAGCACGCCCCTCCCCGGGGTGTCCCTGAGGGTGTGGGGACAGCAGGGCACACGCCACACCCTGGACACTGCCCTGCTGCCGCCTGCCTTCCTGCCTTCCTGCCCAGTGTTCAGAATGGCTGTGCCTGGCATCAGGAGCGCCCCCGCCTGGTCCGGATGTGCGTGGCAGGGAGAGGCCCGGGGACCCGGCCTGGGCAGAGGCGGGCGCTGCGCTCAGCTGCTGTGGTAGATCCGGAGGCTCTGGGCGATGTCCTGGCGGCACAGTGGGCAGGTGCGCAGGGGCTGGCAGCACTGCTGGCAGCAGCAGACGTGGCCACAGGGGAGGAAGACGGTCTGGGCCTGCATGGAAGTGACAGGGCAGCGCATGGGCCCCCCGCTGGCTCTCCCAGAACCACGGCTGAGCCAGGCCCTGTGCTGTTTATGCTAAAAATCTGGTGGAGGGTCAGGGACATAGCTGAGCGGCATAAGCCCCTGCCTGGCAAGTGCAAGGTCCTGAGTTCGAGCCTTGGCATCAAAAAAATTTTTTTTTTGATGGAGCAGCACCAGGAGGCAAACATCACAATGCATGTCAGTTTTGTGCTGGTGTCTGTGCTATGTAAACAACGCACAGATGTCCATTACCCCCAACTTTACAAACTCTCTCCCCTCCTTTCCTTTCCTTCCTTTCCTTTGCATTTCCTTCCTTTTTTAGTACTTTTCTAGCAGTTAAATCTAGAGGCTTCAAACTGAGCCACATTCCAAGCCTTTTTTAAAATTAATTTTGGGGCTGGGGAAATAGGTCGGTGGTCTAGGCACCTGCCTGGCAAGCACAGGGACGTAGGTTTGATCCCTGGTTTGATGCTGTGCTGGCCCTGCACCAAACCAGCCCCTGAAACCGGGTGTGCTGGCACATGCCTGTAATCCCCGCACTGGAGAGACAGGACAATCACTAGGAGTCTGAGCTGCGTAGTGAGACCCTGTACCAAATAAGTAAGATTTAAAAAAAACTTTTTTTAAATCAATTTTAAGATACGATCTTGCTAACTAGCTAAACTATCCAGGCTAAAATTGAATTTGTAATCTTCCTGCAGGTACGCACCTCAAACCCTTTCTTCCTTAAAGCTGGGATTAATTCTGCGCATGCTCATTGCCTCCCCACCTGGCCCACTTTCCACATTCTATGTGGCAGCAGAGGGGGGCTCTGGTGTTCAAGCACCCCCTCCACTGGGCACTCAAATCCTCAGCCTAGCTTTCCTCTGGTGCTGGGGGCAGAACCCAGAGCCTTGAGCACATCAGGCAAGCAATAGCTGCGGTCCCACGATTTGTGCAGCACAGGCGCCTGCCCCGACCCTGAAGGGCTGGTCTCACATGGCTCTGCCCTGATGGACTGGGCGTCGGGGAAGGCTTGCTGGTGTATTTCCTCCTACTCAGAAGCCATCAGGGATGTGCTCCCAAATATTCAAAGGGGCCTGGCTAAGTGCACAGCAGCTGGTCCCTCGGCACACAGCAGTCCTATGACCCTGAAGGATGGGAGAATGATCAAGCTGCCACTACCCTGATGTTCTAAGTGCTCCCAGGGTGGAGGCGAGGTAGGACTTGCAACATCTATATTGCTATAGTTACCTTTTGTGGTATGTATCCATTTTACAACAATTTTTAGTGATCACTTCACTTGTTTATTCATGTATTTATTTTTTTACAGTACTTGGTTGTTACAGGGTCTCACTATGCAGCTCAGACTCGTGGAGAATCTCCTGCTTTCAGCCTCCCCAACACTGGGATTACAGGTATGTGCCACCATGCCTGGACTCTGGCCAGCTCAGCCTGCTCTGGGGGGCGGGGTGCGGCTGGCATGGTATGCAGTGCCAGAGATCAAACCACTGTCCCTACACTTGCCTAAGCAGGCACTTTAGTCCACTGAGCTATCTCACCGGCCCAAGGCAAGGCAAGGTCTCACTGTGCAGCTCAGGTTGGCCTCAAACTCACGATGTAGCCCAAGCTGGCCTTGAACTCACAGCAATCCCCCTGCTTCTGCCTCTCGGATGCTGGGATCACAGGTGTGCCGCGCCCCGCCCCCCCGGCTGAAAACAGTCTTGATAAAGGGAAAGCGTGTTGTTGATGTTTCATGAAATAAGAAAATTCCCCAATGTGTTTATTAAACTGGAGGAAAAGAATCCATAAAGAAGGAGAAGATGGAGACAATGCTAGTGCCGATCATGGGCAGGTCATGGGACCATGGGTCACCTCCACTTCCCGTATTTTTTGTTTTGCTGTATTTTCCAAAATGCATAGCACATCTATTTATGTAACTAGAGCGAGTTAGCTAGAAACCACCATGCGCCTGCAAGTGCGGCCGTGGCCAGGCCCTGCACCCCACCAGGCCCGTGCCACCCCACTTACCTCCCTCTCCAGGCACACAACACACTCGGAGACCTGCACCTCTGGCTCCGCGGGGGGTGCAGATGGCCTCACTGCCGGCTCTGCTGTGGGTGGCTCCAGGGCCTCAAGGACCTCCCCCTTGGGAGGTTTCAGCTCTGTGGGGACCAGAGGGACTGGCTGAGTGAAGGGCGCATCCTGACTTCTCCAGCCCCTGGGAGCAGCTTGCGCAAGAGGGACTCAGTCACCTGCCTCTATCCTGGCTTCATTCTCCTGGTCCATCTCAGGACATGGATGGTCAACCCCCCTACTGATAGAGTCCTCTTATCCCTGACCCTTCACTGCCCCCTCTGGTGGGGCTTGTCACTGCCAGAATTGAGCAATCCGAGCCTGAGAGGGGTATTACTCTCTAGAGCCCACAGGGACATCTAGTGGTGGAGCCCAGAATCAGAGCCCTAGTCTGGGGGCAGAGCTTCAGCCTGGGGTTGTTGGGGGCAGGGACAGAGGGGACCCGTCAGGTGATGCAGGCCCCCTCAGATCCCAGGAGTTGCTCTGCCTGGAGCCAGCAGCCCCTAGTGGGCCTGCGTAGTGCCCACAGTCAGCCAGGCCCTCCCTGAGGGGCAGCCCCAGGGTCAGTACCTGGCTGGGCCCTGGCCACATCCTGCAGCTCCCGGGCTCTCTGGAGGATCTGGTGCTGCAGCCCAGCCTCGGCGACACCCACCTGCGGGGGTGTAAGGGAAGCTCACTCTGGTGGAGGCAGGGCAGGCCCAGCCACAGCCGTGCTCCCTGCCCCTCGTGCCTTTGGCTGGGTACAGGGCAGACCTGGGCACAGGGGAGAAACCGAGGCCCAAAGGAAAGCAGCACTACTGACAGCCTCAGGTATCATGTCAGGAGCTGCGCATTTCATGTGGCTGAGGCCCAACTGCTGAGAATCACAAAACCCCTAGGCCCTCGGAGGGCCCTGCTTCCCCTACGACAGACAGCCTGATGGGAATGTGGGTCCACCATCAGGACACCGCAAGGACCACTCAGTGGGGCAGGGAGCAAAAATGGCTTAGCATGGAGCCAGGGACAGCAAGTCATCGTCCCATCCGACGCTGAAGGGTAGATGACGTAATTCAGTGGGAGTTCACTCGCTCCAAAGCACAGCGAGGGTGCAGTTAGCACTGTGGCTGAGACTGTAAAATGGGGGACAGGGTGGGTGCTGGGCCAGATGATCCTCAGGACCTGTGTTGATCCTAGCTTTTGGTTGGGGGACAGGGTCTCACTATGTACCCCAGGCTGGTTTCAAACTCTCAAGAGATCCTCTTGTCTCAGCTCCCATGTGCTGCAGGCAAGCACCAAGTGCCCAGCTGATTGTAGTTTGAAGACCCAGTCTGAGCAATTGGGGCTGTGTGGGTTCAGCAGGACCCACACTGCTGGGGTCCTGAGGCATGGAGGGTAGAAGAAGTGGCTGGGGTAGGCAGACAGGTGTTCTGGCCATTGGACACGAGGAAGCCCTGGGCCACTGGGTCATGCCAGGCCTCACTGCAAGCCCAAGCAACGGAGGTCGCCCCACAGCCAGGCCAGTCCCTTCCGCTCCCCCCAGGGGCTATGAGGTCCACCTTGGCCAGGTCCCCGGGGCTCATCTGGCTCAGCATGTCCAGTGAGATGCGGTGGTGGGCGAAGATGGGCAGGTAGTGCTCAGCCGACAGCTCCACCAGGAGGACCACCAGCTGGCGCTCCATGCCTTCTTCCTGCAAGAAGGACCCATGAGAAAGGTCAAGGCTGCCTCCAGGGGACAGCACAATAGAAAGGGACCCCACTGATTGTGTCCAGGAGGAAACGAAGGGTTGGAAGGCAGCGCATAAGCGGGGGATGGTGGTCTTTTAACTTTCCCCATGTAGAAACGTAGAAATGTAAGGGGACATGTACGCGCAGGCAGCCACTGCTTTTCAACCCATAAACATGAAAATACTGGGCAACTTTATCCACCAGGACAGAATTTTTAAACAAATGAGGGTTCTCCCACACACCAGGCAGGCTGCAGGTATCAAGATAACAGAGAGATATATAAATGGCCTGGAGAACTGCCCAGCACAAGCTGCCAAGATGCTTTGGAGAAAAGGACTCAAATTTTTTTTGAGGCAGGGTCTGTGTAGCCCAGGCTAGCCTGGAACTCATGGCGATCCTCCTGCCTCAGCCTTCAGAGTGCTTTGATACACTTTAAAAGTATGTGTGCTAGGGCCGGCCAAATAGCTCAGTGAATTAAAGTGCCTGCAAGCAGGTGCAGGGGCTGGGGACTGGCGGGGGCAAGGGTTCAATCCCCAGGTCTGCCAAGCCGGCCCTGCCCCCAGGACGTGCTGAGATGGCAATAGAGTCTGGGCGTGGTGGTGCGCACCTGTAATCCCAGCTCTTGGGAGGCTGTAAACAGGTGGATCACCACGAGTCCGATCTAGTAGTGAGACCCTGAACACCCTGTAGACCCTTCCCTAAAATACCAAATAAAGAAAAAAAAAGTATGCATGCCAGTGTGTGGGGACGGAGGGAGAGAGACTGTGTGCAAGCACACCGGCCCCACCCATCTCTCGCTCTCCTTTCTGTCCCTGCATAGACCTGGCACACAGGAAGACGAAGTGGGTGACCCGGTGGTGGGCACCAGCTCCTCACCTGCAGCTTCAAGGACAGTGGCTTCTGGTTCAACAGCCGCTGGTACTGAATGAGCCAGTAGTTCTCCTGCTTGGTCTCACTTTTGGCTTCTAACTCTGTCTGCCAAGAAGAGAACCAGGCAATGTCAGCTACAAATCGGGAAATCGCACCTCTGGTGGCAGGGGCCAGCTTGGTACCGAGGAGCCTCCTGCCACGCGTCCTACAGCTCAGGGTCCTCAGGGCTAGTGGGAGGCTTCACTGTGTCCACTGCTGCTCGGCAGGACCTCAGGGCAGGGCACAGAGCTGACGCCACACCCCGGGCAGGGCGGCCCTGGGCCTGGGTGGCGGCTGCTGCCTGCAGTGGGAGAGCGAAGCTGTCTGTGGCCGCTGTGTCCTCCACAGAGCTCGGGGCGGCGGTGCCATGGGGCTCTCTGATCACCCTCAGCTTCTGAGCGGGCTGCGCTGAGACAAGGCTGAAGGGTGTGGACTGTGCCAGGCCGGGGAGCTTGTCTTTTTGCCACCAGTGAGCATTCATGGAGGGCCGGGATGAGGCAGAAAAAAGGACACCACTGGCCACGGCAGGAGCGGTCCCAGCAGCTGCCATCGTCCTGCAGATCGCTGTGGTCCGCACCGGGCCATGCGAGGAAGCGGCCACTTTATTTCCTCCTGACTCTGAGATCCTGGCACATGGGGGTCACAAGGGCAGGGCAGGATGCAGCGGGCAGGCCACAGAAGCAGGGCTCTACCTGCCATCTGCCACCATCCCAGCCTCTCTGGACAGAGCTACCCTTGACGGTTGCTCCTGGACCCTGCTGAGTGGCTGTCTGCTCCTGTCCGTGGCCCTCCTGCACCGACTTCTGCTGAGGAGTAGCTTCCTCCCTGATGCTGGAGCACAAGGCCACGGCGTCTGGCTGCTCCTGCACAACCGCACACCAATTCCATGTGTGGGCGGAGTGGCCACCTGGGCTTGTGTGGGGCTTCGGAAGGGGCTGGTCTCACCCTTCTCGGCTTGGGTGCCTCGGCCTCGGAAGGGGCTGGGGACGTCTGGGGCCTTCACTGCTACCCAGGAGCAACCTGGCCTTTTCCCTGGCTTGTGGGCCAGGCCCCTGCACTCTGCTCAGGTGCCCCTGCATTTGGAGGAGATGTGCACGGGGAGGCAGAGGTGATAGGCTTAAAGTCATCAGGGTGAGGGGGGCGTGGGACCGTTCCTGCCAAAGGCGAGTCAGGTGGCCTGCCCTGGACCAAAGAGCAGCCTCCTGGAGATGTTCGAGCTGTTCCGAAGTGCTCAGCTGGAGACCTTCAGCAAAAGACTCTCAGCTAGAGACCGTCTATGTGTCCAGCACCATGGCCTGGCTGCGCGCGCGCACACACACACACACACACGTATGCACGCACATGCCCGCATGCATGCATACACCCTACAAAGAGGGGTGCACGTCTTCCGGGAGCTTGGTGTGTGCAGGGCAAGTATGTTGCCACTGATCCATGGTTCCTTTTTTTTTTTTTTTTT
>NDGN011328530.1:0-27423 GCA_002564285.1 Tympanoctomys barrerae
GGATTGAACTCAGGCCTTGCACTTGCCAGGGAAGCACTTATTCCACTGAGCCATCTCCCTGGCCCAGTTTATCCTTTTTGATGAATTGTGGGCTTCTGAGAAAGCAGGAAGTAGCAGTACATCCTGTTGGCTGATTTGGTATCATATCCCAGGATTATATGGGTGCTTTTGATCACCTTAGGCACTTTTTGACATGAACAGTAGTTATTATATAACAGCAAATGCCAGATATAAAACAAAATTAGAGTCAGCAGAGGTCATTAGAATTCCATTATGCATGAGGGCCTGCCCATTAGCTCAGGTGTTTAAGTGCCTGCTGAAACAAAGCAGTGGGGCTCAGGATGCTGTGGTTCATCCTCTCATCCTCAAGCCAAACCAGACCTGCCCTGAGGCCATCCTAAGTGGGAGAGCCCCCCAAAAAAGAATTCCAGTATGCAAAAAGTTCTTCCTGTTCATTAATTTTCCAGATATTTTGTGTTCTTAAAGAAGTGTCATTCCCATGGAACTCAAGTCACTTAAAATATGTAACAGTATGCTTTCAAAACTAGCTATCGGGCCGGGGATACAGCTCAGCAACATAAGTGCCTGCTGGCAAACGCCAGGTCCTGAGTTCTATCCCCTGGTTCTACATAAAATAAAACTAGCTGTCAATGAGTATGTGCTAAGCAAATTGAGTGCTGCTGTTTTTGTAAAGCTGTCCACGTGAGTAAATGATATGAGAGAGGAAATGAAGGTGTCGTGATAGTTCAGAGGAAGCTTCTTATCCAGGGTGGCCACTGCCAGGTTCCTCTGTGGGGTGGCCTTTCCGGCGGATGTCAGAGGTTGAGTGTGGGTCCTGCCAGTGCTGGGAAACTACAGCCAGCTGTGACTCCGGCTGGTCCAAGTCGGCAGTGTGCGAGGCGGGCAGCCACGACTAGCCGAGGGACCCAGAGGAAAGACTACCTCCAGCGTGGTGTGGGCCAGCCCGAGGCCTGCTGGCCTCCAAGACTGTGCTCCGGTCCTGTAAGTGTGGAACCCCGCCTCCCTCATATGGACAACAGAGACAAAGACAATGGCAGCTTGCCCCCCCCCCCCATGATGCCTTCCCGGACACTTTGCACACTCATGGCTTTGGCCAAGCAAGCCCATGGGCCACGCTAAGGAGGACACCCCACGGCAGACACCTACCAGCAGCCTTGGGAGGCTGACAGCAGTCCCCCGTTAGAGATGAAAGGACGGCGGGCTATTGGGAAGGGCAGCCCTCCGGTGGCAGAGGAGGGCGCCTGGGGGACGCCCTCTGGGAGGAAGGGTTGTTCTCTGGGTCAGGTGTCCTCCACGACGCCTTGGGGGGGATAGACTGAAGTAGGGGCGCGCAATCTGGGAGTGGTCGGGGCCAGACACCTTCCTGGACGACCCATTAGGGCTGGCTTGGGACTCCTTGGGGTGTGCATCCAGAGGGAACGGCCACACCTCCCGGCGGCCCCGGGAGGGGCAGGGGCGGAGCGCCGGCAGCCCTCCCCCCCGCCCCCCCCCCGCTCCGGTCGGTGGGCGGAGCGGCCGGCAGCCCTCCAGGTCGGTGGGCGGAGTCTAATGCGGCCCACGGCAGGTGGGCGGGGCCTGAAGTGGCCCAAGGTCGGTGGGGCGGAGCCTGAAGCGGCCCTTGGCGGGTGGGCGGGGCCATGAGGCCCCGCCCCCGCACTTCCTCCGGTTTCGCTTTCGCTTCCGCTGTGAGCGGTGTCGCCGCTTCCCGAGCATGGACGACCCTGACTGCGACTCCACTTGGGAGGAGGACGAGGACGCGGAGGACGGCGAGGATGGCGAGGAGGCCGGCGCGGGCGACGCGGGCGACACGGACGCCGGCGACGAGGACGTGGGCGACGCGGACGCCGAGGACGAGGGCGCTGAGGAGCCGCAGGCTGCCTGGCCCGGCTCACTCCAGGTGCGGCGCGGCGAGCAGGCCCTGACCGCGGCGGAACCGTGCCGCCCTGGCGGCAGGGGCCGAGTGGCTGACGTCGGGCCAGCGCCCCGGAGGCCCGCGTTCGTGCGTGGGTGGCAGCTCTTCAGGGTGCCTGAGCGCGGCGCTCGCTTCTCTTTGTCACATCCCACGGCTAGCCCTGGTGGCGGTCATCAAGTAGAGCCCGCCTCTGGGCCCCGTTTCGCCGGCCTCTCGCCTCCTGCCAGTTACCTCCCACCTGGGAGGGGCTAGCGGGGTCAACCCTGCCTGCTCCTGCCCTCCAGCCCCCTCGGCCTGCCCGGCACAGGGGTGCAGCACCCACCGGCTGAGGCAAGACGAGCTTGGGGGCATCCTGAACGGGGCATGGGAAGCTTCTCTCGGGTGGCCTGCCGCGGCTCGCTGCCTGGCTGGCAGCCTGTGGTGACTTCGGTTGTGCCGGTGTGTGCTCTTGGAGTATGCGTTCCGGGATGGATTCCTCCCGGCAGGGACTGCTCGTTTTCGATTTATCTCCTTGTTCTGGAGTGGTCAGTGGGGTGCGCAGAGCGCATAAGGGGCTCCTGGGCCTACCCGAAGGCCCGTGCTGCCCTCTGCCCCCAGCACACCTGCAGTGCTGCACGCAGCCAGGAGCTGCGGGATGGGCCTCAGGCCAGGTGGGGCCAGGCCCCAGGCAGGCTCAGGCTCTGGCTGTGCCCTCCACGTGGCAGTGATGTGAGATGTCTGGCCCTGCAAGGTGCCTGTGACCTCTGGTCCTTTGGTCCTTTCCCTCTGCCTCCTGCCTTCAGTCCTACCAGGAGGCCCCAAGCCCTGCCCCTGTCACATCCCCTCCTGCCGTGCATGAGACCCTGAAGAGGTCTCAAGTAGGTGCCTGCACCTGACCCAGCTTCCTGGCTGTGGTGCCTGGCAGCTGCTGCTGACCATGCCCTACCCAGGGAGAAGTGGGAGTCCAGGAGGGGCAGAGCGGGTTCTCCAGTCTAGCTTTCCTTCTAGCTGCCTCTCTTGGACAAGAGCACCTTTTCGCTGGCCCTGGTTTAGAAACCAGAAAGAGACAGCTCCAGACCCTAATTGGAGCCCCATCTAGTTAGGGCTTGGGGGCAGGAAGGTGCTCAGAGCTCAGATGGGGGGCTCCCCTCCTGCCCCTCCTGGGGCTCCATGGACAGGCTGAGCTGTGTGCTGCCTGGCCCTTTGTGCTCCAGCCACTGTGGGCATGGCCATCCTGCGGAGCTGGGTCAGGGCTGAGTTTTTGTCATTCTTGTCACTAGTCACCTGGGATCCTGCCCTGGATCTCTAGGGGCTTCAGCTGCTAAGTGGGGGCAGCATGGAGCCCCTGACCTTGCAGAGTTGTCCTCTGACAGGACAGGACAGGGCTGAAAGCTGGGTGGCCGGGGAGGAGGCCAGCTTCTCCACCTCTGGCTGAGAGTCAGGTGGGGAGTCAGACCCAGCCTGAGCTGCTAGGTCTTCTGAAGCTATAGGTGGCAGTGTGGCTGCCCGCGGGGATACAACCTGGTGACAAGTTAGAGCACAGTGTAAAAGTACTGTGGGCTCAGTGGATCCTGGGGAAGTGTAATGAGCTGTGACCCGATGAGGGTGGCCCACAAACCCAGCAGAGGAGGCAGACCTGGGACTTGGGGACATGAGCGTGCCAGTGGGGCTGGAGAAGTACAGAGAATGAAGTACCCATCTGTCTGGGCCCTGCTGCCTCGGGGCAGAAACCTTGAATCCTGAGCACAGTGGGAGTGGGGCAGGCTGCAGCCTCAGCTGCCAGTTTCTGCTAGGGCTTAGGGGACTTCACCAGGGTCCAGATGTGTCCACTGGAAACACTGACAGAAGCCAAGCTGGAGGGGCTGGAGAGGACCGTGAAAGACAGCTCCCTGATAACTGACCCCAGCTTCATTACTGGCCTGTCGTGGGTGTGCTGAGGGCGGGGGTTGTCTCCTACCGGAGCCTCACCCTGTCCTTCTCTTCCCAGTCCAGAATGACAAGGACCCGCAACTGGCGAGCCATGCAGGATATGCGCCGGTACCGGCACCACTACCCGGTGGGTACCCACTGCCCTCTGCTGCCCCCACACACCCTGGAGACACGAAGACCCTCCTTTCAGGGTGGCTGCTGTCCTACTGGAATCTCATCTTGGGTGGGGATTCTGAAGTGTCCTGTGTGGGGTCAGGTCCCTAACTGTCCCTTAATGCTATGGTGGGTGATAAGAGTGCATTATTGTACCTCTGATCCCCTGGTCCCCCAGCCTTTAAAGCCATGCCAATTCCCCATACCAAAAAACTCTAAAATCCTTAGTAGCACCAGCCTCTTGGCTCGGGTGTGCAGGTCTGGCCGAACACTCCCCATTAGGGTCCTACCACATGGGGTAGGGCTCTTGGGATGCGGTCCTCCTCAGAAGGTGTTCTCTATATCCATGCATCCCAGCAGCCCTTGAGCTTGCTGTGAGGTGCAGAGCAAGGAAAGCCCCAGCCCACACTGGTGGAGAGGTAGAGGTGACGCCATCCTCCCTGCCTGGCCCTGCCTGCAGGGAGGAGTCCAAGCTGGGCTTCAGGGGCCTCAAGTTGGCCTCAGGAGACCCAAAGGTGCAGACGCCTGTCCCAGGTGTGGGGTCTGGGAGGCTCTGGGAGATGAGCTCTATAACCGTCTCCTCTGTCTGACTCTTCAGGACTTGGTGGAACGTGACTCCAATGGTGACATGCCCAACTTGAGTTTCTACAAAAATGAGATCCGCTTCCTGCCAAATGGTAAATGCAGAACCTGCGCCCTGAGCCGTGGGAGGTCACTTGGGACCTGATGCAGGTGTCGGTAGCCTCACCATGCCCTCTGGAGGCAGCCGGGGCACCAAAGTTTGGGGTAGGATTGGAGAACTAAGGACCAGAGAGGATAGTGGAGGCTTTTCCATTCATGTCACCTCTGTCAAACTGCTGAACTCTGCTGCTACCTCAGAAAAGCAATGTATGCAAATTGGTACACTGCAATGGTTTTTGCATGGTTTAAAAATAGTCCTTTGTGACATAAAAATGATGTGAAAAAAAAATTTCATTGCCAGTAAGGATGTGGCACCTGCCCACACCGCCCAGCTGCGCAGCCTATTTCTTGCCATAACACGGTGGACAGACCTTGGGGCGCAGCTGGGAGCCTTGTAGGGCCTTTTGCAGACACAGGGCCAACCTGCGTCCCACAGTTGGGTTTTGCTGCAGTTCTGTGCGGAGAGTTCCACAGCTAACACAAGGGCCCCTTTGGCGGCAATGAGGCTGAGTCTGGGACCCCCACCCAGGCGTCGGCAGAGCTTTGGTTTGCAGGTTGCAGAGGGGCCAAAGGCCTGGCACCCAAGGTGGTGCAGTGAAGGAAGCACAGATAACCGTGCTGGGCCCTAAGGAACTTGCGAGGTGAAATGGGTGAGGGGGACTTTGGCCACACTGTCCCCAAGTCCTGTCAGGGTGGCCCTATGGCTGACCTGTGTCCCCATTGGTTTACAGGCTGTTTTGTTGAGGACATTCTGCAGAACTGGAAGGACAACTATGAGCTGCTGGAAGACAATCACTCCTACATCCAGTGGTGAGGGGCAGTGCGGGCCGCAGACTCAGGAGGGGCAGGGCCCTGGCCACTGCTGCCTCTGGCTGCTCCCTGGTATGCACGGAGCACTTCGTCCTTCCTGGAGGCCAGGGCCCACACTGCACATGGTGCCTGCACCCCTGAGGGCGGGCACCGCTGGGCACTGCAGGGCTGTCCAGCAAAGACTCAGGCCTGTCCCAGATCACACTGGGAAGCAGAAGGGAGGCCTGCACAGGAGCCCGTGGGGAGGTTGGGCCAGGCCTGTGCCTCAGAGCAGGCCCTCGGAGCCCCCAGGGAAGCTGGCGCTAGATGGTGCCTCACCTAGGCTTGGTGGAGCTTTTAGCCAAGCTTCAGTGAGACACCCCACCAACCTGGGAGGTCGTGATCTGGCCCCAGAAGAGCTGTGTGCCTGGCTTTGAGCACAGCCTGCTGGGCAGCTCGCAGGGACCTGTGGCATGGAGTGCATCATGGGACTGACTACGCACCCATGGCCTGAGCAAAGAGGAGCAGAAGGTGGAGAGAGCCCTAAGCTGGGGCTGCGAGTCAGCAGCTGCGCGTGTAGGCCGGGCTCCAGTGGGCCACGCTCCTCTATCCTGACCCCCAGCTCCCACCCACAGCTTATAGCCTGTAGCTCTAGGGTGGGCAGGGAGCTACACACAGCCTCCTGCTCCTAAAGGGACTGGCCCTCGTGTCTACACAGGCTGTTTCCTCTGCGGGAACCAGGCGTGAACTGGCATGCCAAGCCACTCACACTCCAGGAGGTCGAGGTGAGTCCCCGCTCGGGCAAGGCTGTGGGAGTAGATCAGACAAAGCAGCCCTCCCTGTGCCCCCTCCCCCAGTGCCACGTCCAGTGCCACCTTGGGCTGCCAGGATGGGGGGCTCCTCCCTTTAAAGTGACCCCCACCCCACGGTGTCCCTGCTGGCATCTAGAAATCTGCCTGAGGCTGGACGTCGTGTGGGGAGCAGGAGGAGCTTGGGCAGAGAGCAGCACCCTGTGGTAGGTAGAGGAGGTTCACAGGACAGACCGCCTTGCCTGGCTTGGGGAGTTCAGCTGTGGGACTGTAGCAGCTCAGAGGAAAGCAGGAGGCTTCTTCACGTGTCCTTTGTCATTTTGTTCTCTGCGCCTGAACCAGGATCTGAGGGAGGCGTCAGCTGGCCTGGAGTCCGTGGCCGCCCTGACGTGCCCAGGAGCAGTAGTTCAGGAACAGCTGCTGGAGCTCTGCTAGTGGGTGTTTTCCAGGCTTTCAGAAGCTCCAAGGAAGTCAGGGAGCGGCTCATCCGGGCCTACGAGCTCATGCTTGGCTTCTACGGCATCCAGCTGGAGGACCGGGACACGGGTGCTGTGTGCCGGGCGCAGAACTACCACAAGCGCTTCCAGAACCTGAACTGGTAAGGACGGCTCTGCCCAGGGCCTCGGTGGTGCTGTTCTCAGGAAGGTGTGCAGACCGGCTGGGGCCCCAGCGCTGAGTGCCTGCTGCAGGCCTATCAAGGGGCACGGTGCCTGCCTGGTTGGGCTGCGAGGATTTGAAGGGAGTTCCTTGTCTTGGAGGGGTCGGTGCTGCAGGGATGCCCCCCTACGCACCCTGGCCAGGATGTTAGGATCTCCCCAGCCCCTGCCAGCCAGCACCTCACCAGCTAGGGGTTCTCTGGCTTGCAGGCAGCTCCTCTCAGACAGTACGCCCCGCTCATAGCTCCAGGTGAGTCCTGCACCCCAGGACTCGGGAGCATCTAGAGGCTCACCCATGGTGGGCTATGGCTGAACTTGCACCCAAAGCCTTGATTCACCCCAGTGTCACCCACAGGCGCAGCCACAACAACCTGCGCATCACACGCATCCTCAAGTCACTGGGTGAGCTGGGCCTGGAGCACTACCAGGCACCCCTGGCACGCTTCTTCCTCGAGGAGACCCTGGTGCGGCATGAGCTGCCAGGCGTGCGCCAGAGTGCCCTGGACTACTTCCTGTTTGCCGTGCGCTGCCGGCACCAGCGCCGCGAGCTCGTGCACTTCGCCTGGCTGCACTTCGAGCCCCGCTGCAAATTTGTGTGGGGCCCCCGCAACAAGTTGCTAAAGTTCAAGCCCCGAACTATAGCCCAGCCTCTGGCTGGCCTCAGGCAGGTAGCGGACACCCTCCAGGACGCCAGCCCACAGAGTCAGGCCTGCAGGCCAGAGAAAGACCAGGGAGAGGACACTACGTCAGCCGACGGTCCCCAGGTGCTGAGTGAAAAGCTTCAGGACCCAGGAAACCTGGAGGGGGACCAGGAGGACCCAGCCAACCCCCCTAGCCCCAAAGAGAGCAAGAAGAGGAAGTTGGAGGCCAACCGGCGGGAGCAGGCCTCCGGGGACCTGGGCCCCCAGGGTGCGTCTGAGGTGGAGAAGATAGCCCTCAACTTGGAGGGCTGTGCCCTGAGCCAGGGCTCTCAAGACGCTGGGCAGGCTGAGCAGCCCTGCCCCCAGCCCCCTGCAGCCAAGGTGGCAGAGGAGGTGAGGAAGCGGAGGAAGGTGGACGACGCTGCTGGCGGTGAAAGGGGGGCCGCTGTACCGGAGCATCCTGGGGCCCAGAGCTGTGGGGGTGGGGGTGGGGCTGAGGGGGACCCAGAAAGCCAGGTAGCACTGGAGCAGGGTACTCCTGGGAGTCCACCAGACGGGCCTGAGCCTGCCTCCACGGGAGCCTCAGAGGACGAGGCAGGAGGGGCGGTTCCAGCATGGCCTTCTGTCAGCCCTGGAAAGCCTTAAAGGCCTTGCCAGCCATCTTGGCCCTGCCCAGCCCCTGTGCAGGGCCTGAGACCCAGTGCCCTATTGCTGGTTCCTGTTGGTGCCCAGCAGCGCTGGCCTCTCCCTGGTGGTCGCCACAGTAGCCACCAGAAGGGCCGAGGCCCTGCCCTCAGGGAAGGCCAAGGCCTTGGAGCCTCCTTACCTCAGTGCACCCCACCCAGCTCCCCCGCTGAGCCCATGTTTGTAAGTATGGGGGAGGTCTCAGGAGGGGTTCATTTTCTTTGGTGCCAAGCAAGGCCTTTTCTGAATAAATTCACTTGATTTTGAGGCGTTGGTGTGGGGCCTGAGGCTCTGTGTGTGCTCTGTGGAATTGGTTTTGTAACACATCCCTCCGGGCCTTCTACTCTCCCCAAGATCCAGACAGCCCAGCCCAATGCCCTTCGGGCACAGCAGCAGCACAGCCCTCCCGCACAGGTACCCAGGTGCGGGCACTGTCCCAGCCAGCCTTGTCCCAGCCTACCATGTCCTGTCCTCAGGGTCTCCCTGAGCCTGGGTCGGCTTTCTCTCCTGTCCAGTGAGCCTGGGGACTGCCACATGCAGGGGTCTGAGGTGCTGCAGATAGACCTGGGGCCTGAGGATGCCTGGCTCTGCCTCCTTGCACCCACCCCTCCTCCCTTGTGCCATCTCCCCAGGGCTCTTGGCCCTGAGGGCTCAGGCCTCCTCGCAGCCAGCACCCTTGCTCCCCACATCGGTAGGCTCAGGCCAGTTGGGGGGCCAACTCAGCTCCCCTAAGGGACCATAAACGCCTTTGGGCAGAGTGGTGGAGGTCGAACACAGCTGGCCCGGCAGTGGGGTTTTCAGCACGGAGGGGAGACAGGTGCTGAGTGGTGCAGGGCATCACTTCAGTGGGTCCCTCCGACTGCAGGTGCCCCGGGAATCTTCCCACCTCTGAGAGGGGGTGGCCCACCTGCCCATAGGCTTTGAGAAGAGCAGTGTTCCCAGACGGGAGAAACCAGCTGAGGTGGGTATCAGAGGCTGGGTTCTGGCAGGTGGGTGAGGCTGGCACACTCCCTGCTCCAGCCAGCAAGGGCTGAGCAGAGGTGGGAGTGGCTTCGTGACAGGGCCAGAGTCCAAGCTGGGGAGGTCATGCGGGCCCTGTGCACTGGACCACGGCCCTCACCTGATGTGGAGGCTGCTGTGCTTCCCGAGCTTCCCGTGGATGCCCTGCTTGGCTGCACCATGAGGAAGCTGGACCAGGAGCAAGGGCGGCCACCCCCGGCTTTCTCAGGAACAGGACCTTGTTTTCAAGACTGGGATTAAAGGGACTGCTCTGAGGCCCTCATCCCCACCACTGCAATCTGAGCATATCCCACCCTTGTCATGTGACCTCTCTGAAGACACTAGTCCCAGATGTCTGGGACTCTGCAGGCCTGACCAAACACCGCTCACTCCCACACTCCTGAGGCAATCTCCAGGATGCTAGGGACCCAGAACAGCTGACTGCCTTTCCTGGCGGAGGACTCTTTCCAGTTAACCATCCTGGGCAGAGGTAGAGTGACACCTTCCCACTGTGGCCACTTTCTATCCCCTCCCCTTTCTGTCCATTTCCTCATCAATTCCCACCATTTCGGAAGTCAGTTATGCCCTGAGATTAGCAGCCCCAGCCACAGGTTGCAAACCCTAATATAGCATTTCTTTGAATGCCAAAGAGGCGCAGAGGCAGCCAGGCCCCTGCCAGTGTGGTGAACCCTATAAGCCATTTAGTCCTTGAACAGTGCCTGGGCACTGTCACCCTGGGGTCTTGCCACACAGCCTTAAGTTTCCTGTTCAGCCTGTAACTCCAGCTCTCGGGAGATTGTGACAAAAGGATTATGAGTTCAAGTCCAGCCAGAATTACGTATCCAGACCCCTTAAACCCCACTACCTCAGAAAGAGTCCTGTCCGTGAGAGAGTTCCTCCTGCCCAGGACCCTGCTGCTGCACCCGTCTTGCCCACGGTCACTGTTTTGCCCCGTTGGAGAACAGCAGAGTCAGACAAGCGTGGCTTTCCCAGGTGGCTGCCCCAGACAGGCCCCTCAGGACAGCCCAAGCGTAGGGCACGGGCCCTGGGGCTCTTGATCTGCAGTCCCGGGCCTTCCCTGTCTCAAGACATGGCTGTCAGGTGCCCTCTGCCCCCAAGTGGGTCCTCATTGCCTTGGGCAGCCTGAGGGCTCCTTGCCCCCTTCTTTTCTTTCCAGTTTCAACATTTTATTTACTCATCCCCTAAAAGCAAAATCCAGAAAATAGCAACTCACTGCACGAACAGTGCTTAACACCCTCAGCCGCCCTCCCCTCCTCCCGCGAGGTCTGCTCTCCTGCCGCACACCGTTGGACCAAGCTGCCACAGGACGAGCCCTGGTGACAGGCAGGTGGCACCTGTGCGCACGCTGTCAGGTGCCTCGCCTGGGCAGGAGGGGAAGAAGTTTCTGCAGATGGCCCCTTTCACAGAAATTTATCACAAAAAAAAAAAAAAGTTTCAGCAAATGTAACCCCCTGGACTTTAGGTATCTACTAGAAAGGTACAGATTTGAACAGTTCTCCCCTCCAGCTGTGATCAAAGCTCTGAATGTTAAAGGACACCCGAGTCCCTCTGAGCCACCCAGGGCTGCACACTTAGATGTTTACAGAGGAAGGTGAATTTGAAGTTCCTCAGAAGAGAGTTCCGATGAGACGGCTACTAAAGTGACGGTCACTATAACAGCAAGGCTGGGCAAGCCCTGCGGAGATCCCACAAGATCAGAGTCCCACAAGCAGAACGGCATCCAGGAGAGCCAGCCCGCAGCACAGGGGCTGGGTGTGTGAAGAGCGGAGTGCTGGAGAAGGAGTGAAGAACCTCAGATGTTTCCTGCCGCTTCCACTTACGGAGCCAGTGGTGCCGCACCTCAGGCCTGGGCTGTTACCACACCACCATGTTTTATGGCGCTGCTGAGGGAGACGTGACTGATGGCTGGCACCCCTGCTCAGTGTGCTGAGTGGGGAGCTCCAGCCTCAGCCCCTCGGAGAGCGCCATGGCCGAGAAGACACTGGGGGGATTCCCCACCAGGTGGGAGTTCTTCGAAGACTCCTTCAGGGAAAGGTTTGAGGGCTTTCTCTTCAGGGTCGGCTGGAAGAACGCCATATTATCTGTCCTTCGGGGCCACCCACCTGGCAATCCTTTTTTCCACTGTCTGATGGAGAGAGATACGGTAACTACTCTGAGAATCTCATCGAAGTTTCTGACATTGAAGCTGGCTAGAGCATGGAGAGCTTCAGTTTCTTGTCAGGACCAAAAGCAAGTCCCACGCGAGCTGTCACCCATGACCCTCCCCTCTGTTTGTGCTAGGTTCCAAGTGCCCAAGAGGACGCGCGCCAACCCTCATCCTCTGTGACAGGGCGGTAGCTCCCATAAGCCCTGATGCTCTTGCTGCAGGCAGGGTGGGCCTCGTCTGCCGAAAGGGCCACCGATCCTCCTGGCCAACGCTGGTGCCAGCTTCGCTGCTCGGCCAAGCTCCGTGGTGCACACAGGAACGTCCCGAGAGCGGGAGCAGCGGTGCCCCGTGTTTCTCCCGGAAGGTCATGGAAACCGATGCTGCGAGGCGGCCCTGGCCTCCAAGCCGGGAGCCAGGTTGCGGAGCCGGAGCCCCGCCTCCCCCGGCCGGCAGAGAAGCCAGCGCCTCGCCGCCCTTCCCTGAGGGGTTCTTCCCGGTCACACTCGGCGGAGAAGCGAGGGAGAAAGGAGTCTTTCTTGCTCTCTGAGAGGGGTGTGTGCACAACGCGCGCCAGTCCCAGGATAATTTTAACTCACAGGCGGGCCAGCCTGGCTTCGTCTCCCCGGCCCGCCCCCAGGTGGGCCCGGCTGAATGGGGGCTTGTGCGCGCGGGGCGGGGCGGCCGGATGCCCGGCCTGCGCACCGCCCACCGCCCGCTCCTGCCCGGCCGCCGGCGCCGGTGCCCTCATTGCCCGCCAGCCATGTCCCGAGCGCCCACCCTGGCCCTGCTCCTGCTCCTGCTGGGGCAGCTCCTGGCGGCCACCGCGGCACAGGTGAGCGCGGCCTGCGAGTGAAGGGCGGCGGCACGGGGTCCCGCCGGCCGGCCGGGTTAGGGGCGAGCCCAGCCTCCAGGCCCGCCGTGCACCCTCGGGGCTCTGGGAGACGCCGGGCAGCTCCGTCGCTGGCCAAGTCCCCACGGACGACGCCTGGACGCCTTGTGTAGGGCGATCCCTACCTCACCCGGCCCCTGCTGCGCAGCCTGGACACACAATGTCGCCTTTGTTCCCGGGGCTCCCCCGCGGGGCCACAGCACCGCCGGTCCCTCCAGAGCGAGGAGCATCGCTCTCCATGGGTGCCGGCTCCTAGGATGGAGGCTCGGGCCAGTCCGAGGCAGGCGGAGCCAAGATGCCTGGGAATGGAGGGGGTGCAGAAGGCCTTTCTAATGACCCTTCTCCATTTCAGAAAGTGGGGCTTCCCGGGCCCCCAGGTCCCCAAGGCCCACCTGGGAAGCCAGGCAAGGACGGCATTGATGTGAGTTGGGGCGCAGCTGCTCCGGGGGTTCCAGACCTGGTGGGAGCCTCCCTGAACCAAGCCCAGGACAGCAGTCCAGGGTTCCAGGGTGGGGTGAGAGGACAGAGGCCCCTTTTTCCTGCTGGGGCAGAGGCAGGGTGGTCCTCGGGCCTGAATGTGGGTCTGCAGGAGCGTCTCCANGGGGTCTTGGGGGAGCTCCAGGGCTGGAGCCATTGGAGCATGGTGAGGTCTAGCTCTGTCCAAGGGTGTGTCTTCCACAGGTGTCATGGACAGGTAGTGCCCACTCTGAGGGGCTGCCTGTGCCTCCCCAGAGAGGTGGTATGGGTGTGGGCCTCACTCATCCTACCTCTCCATAAAGGGCAACTCGCCCTCCAGGGCCAGTCCATGTTTGCAGTGTTGGCCCACAGCCCTGTCCAACTTCCCAAGTCCCCAGAGAACCTGGCCCTAGTGGCCATGGCAAGCTGGTGCTGAGGGTCAGGTTGGAGCCTGGGCCAGGTGGCCTGTGCCAGAACTCTTTCTGTCCCTCTCACTAGGGCTGGGTGTCTGGGGCTCTGGACACCCCTTAAACCCAAGCCTAAAGTCCCATTAAAAGTTTTAACATGTTGCTGAGTGTCCAGGAACTGAGGGCTACGGGCAGCCCTTGGAGAGGGGGCTGGCTGCTGCCCCCAGCAGAGGGCGTCCAAGCCCTCAGTGTGCTGAGGCCTGCGTTCCAAAGCACTTGGCCCAGGGCTCTAGGACACTGAGGCCTGGACTGTGTGACATGTTCTGGGGGAGGGGAAGGGGGTGCTGGGCACTCATGTCCTCAGAGGGGTCAGATGCTGCGTGGCCCTGAAGAGGGCTGAGCCCTTCTGTCCAGATCCTTTTTGTCAGTGCTGAACTGTAGAGGGCAGGAGCCCCTGCATGTGGACATGGGAGCCCCAGGGAACTTCCATGGGCTGGGTCTCCGGGATACAAGCGGAGGCCACTCCTGCTCTGCTTCCCTGAGGGGGCTTCCAAGCCACATATGACATCTTCTTTCTGCAGGGAGAAGCTGGTCCTCCAGGCATGCCTGGGCCCCCGGTGAGTGTCCTGGGCTTGGGGAGGGAACAGTCTATTTTCCAGTCTGGAGGGGGTAGGCAGAGGGAACAGAAGGTCCTTGATGTCCTGTCCCCCATGCTGAGCCTGTGTCGCCCCAGATGAGGCCTCTGAGGTTTCCGGTAGGGTTTGGAGCCAGAAAGGGGCAGGAGGAATGTGTGTGAGATTCAGTGTCTCTTGGTAGGGTCTGGCTGGGAACTGTTTGGGCCAGTGCCAGGGCAGGCTGTGGAAGGGACAATAGCCCTGCAGTCCACCTCGGTGGGAGCGGCCAGGTGCCTCAGCTTGTGTAGCTCCAGGGATCCAGGGCCATAGCCCCCTGCAGTACCGCACAGGGACCTGCCCACCCTCGGCTGGGGATACTGAATTGATCCCAACGGCTGGAGAGGGGCAGTCTTTCTGTTCCACTGAGGGCTGGGCCTCCTGGGAAGGGATCCTCTGGGGGGCGGAGTCCTGCACAGAACTGCAGACCCGTCCTTCACACCTTTCCTCCACACAGGGATCAAAAGGGGCCCCAGGGAAACCAGGGAAGCCCGGAGAGGCAGGGCTGCCAGGACTTCCAGGTGTAGACGTGAGTGTGCCAGCCCCTCCCCCTGCCTGCCCCTGCCCCTGCCCCTGCCCTGCCCTTTCCCCTTCCCTTGCCTCTGCCTTGCCCTGCCCTGGAGGGGGGCAAGTTGTGATTGCTCTTCCCCTGCTGGGCCTGCTCTGGAAGAAAAAGCAGCCCTGACAGAAGCCCCCAGCAGGGGTCCCTGGCCCTCCGCCGGCCCTGTGACATCTGGTGGGAGACAGCCAGCCTGCAGCAATCACAGCAGTTGCAGCCCGCCAGCTTGGGCTGAGCTGGGAACAAACACCCATTGTTGGGTTCCTCTGCCCCAGGATGGTCTGGCCCAGGGCCTCCAACCACTCCCCCAGCCCCGCTGGGCCTGGTGGTCTGAGAAGTAAACCTCCAGGGCTGCAGGTCTGGTCCCCATGGGGCCTGCCACTGGCTTCCTACTGGCTGTCCCCACTTCACCTTGGCACCCTGAGGGCAGTGGGTGGACAAGGCCAGACCCCAGGATCCTCTGCTTCTCCACGCATCTGACTGAAAGACAAATTCATGGCTCACTTTTGCCCTTGGCGGGCACATGCCCCCCTCTCTTCCCCAGGGTCTGACTGGGCGTGATGGACCTCCTGGACCCAAAGGTGCCCCTGGAGAGCGGGTAGGTGCCTGTCCCCATGTCCTGCAGTCATGGTTAGGCTGCGAGGTGCCCTGGCAGGGGGTGCCAAGAGGGTGTTCTGTGTGCGCCCTGAGGGTCACTGGAAGTGAGAGTTGTAGGGTGGTCATTGCAGGGCACAGCTGAGGGGCGGGGGCACAGGCTGCCAGGTAGCCCTGGGGCTCCTCGTTGCCCACATCTTCATCCTGGCATCTAGACAGTGGTGGGGAGGGCTGGAGTGGACAAGGGTAGCCCCTCCTTGCCCCTGAGGTGACTGCCATGAGGATCCCCAGAGCCTGTCACAAGCCGGGTGCTTCCCGGATGACTGCAGGCTTTCTCCTCACTTGAGGACACTTTCCCAGAGAGCCCAGTAATGCAGCAGCACAAGCAGGGACTGGGCAGCTTGGCTGATGCCTGAGGCCTCAGCACCCTGTGGGCTTTTCTTGGGGCTCCTCAGGGAGCCCCTTGAGGGTCAGCTCTGTGTGGTCGGTCTGGCCCTGGTGTCAGGCCCTGCTTGGGGCTGTCTGCTCAGGTGGCCAGTGGTGGGTCCTTTCTCAGCCTCTACTTCTCTCCTCTGTAAATGGGACCCCTGCACATGCGCCCTCTGCAGAGGACTGTGGGATTGGACGGGATGGGGTGAGTGTGGAAGTAGCAATGAAGCTCCTGGCCCTGGGCCCTCTGACACCTGCTCTCTTCCCCAGGGGAGTCTGGGACCTGCAGGGCCACCTGGGCTGGGGGTGAGTACGTCTTCACTGCTCCCTGAGGTCCAAGGAGCACGTGGGTTTGGCCACAGCAGGCTGACCACCGGGAGCCCAGCTGTGTCCCCCTAACTGTCCTGGCTTCTGTCAGGGCTGTATACTCTGGGGGCTCCCTTCCACAATTCACCTGAACTGTCTTGGGGCAGCAAGGCAGACCCCACCCATATCCTGACTACAGCGTGGTTTTGCAGGGCAAAGGCCTCCCTGGACCTCCCGTGAGTATAAACCTTGCCCTGTGTATCCCATCCAAGGGGCTCCTAAATCTGCCTCCTCACAAAAAGCTGGCTTATGCTGTGGTGTCCTGGACCCTGGCGGGGTGGGGCTTCTTAGGGCACAGCCAGACCACAGCAGGCCCAGAGCCTTGCCCTGCCATGGGACATGTTGGCCCTGGGGCCCCTCCTCAGAGTCTGCAGGGCTCCTTGGGTTCCGACTCCTCACTCAGTCTTTTCCCCCCTTAGGGAGAGGCAGGTGTGAGCGGCCTCCCAGGTGGGATTGGCCTCCGTGGTCCCCCGGTGAGTGGCCCCTCATGGAATAGCACCCTCAGCTACTGTCTGGTCTCCAGACTCTGCCAAGCCCTCCCCTCCCCTCCCCTCCTCCCTCCCCTATCCTTCGTGGGCACTGACAGACTAAGGTCACGAGATGGGCAGATGGAAGCCAGCCCTGCCTTGTCCAGGGAGCAGGAGGGAACTGCGAGTCCTCAGCCTCGTGGAGCTGGGCCCCTCACTCGGGAGGGGCCGGCCTGCTCTCAGTCTTCCCCTTCCCTCAGGGACCTTCTGGACTTCCAGGACTACCTGGGCCACCAGGACCTCCAGGACCTCCTGTGAGTACAGAGTGGGCGCTCTGGGTGGCCAAGCACTGGGCTGGGAGCCCCTCCGCTCCCTAGAGGATGCAGGGCCCTTCCCTGGGAGTAGGTAGGACTCAGAACTGAGGCCAGGGTAGGCCCACCTCTCTGTCATTGTTGCTTGGCCTGGTGATGGGCCTGCAGTGCCTCCACGGGCCACATTTGGATCCCAAGCACCCAGGTTACAGGGGGGCCGTGGTCAGAATGGGCGGGGGCAGGTGGATTCATGATCTCTCTCTTTGTTCCAGGGACAGCCTGGGGTCCTCCCTGAAGGCACTACTGACCTGCAGGTGGGCACTGGAGACCTCTGTGAAGGGGTGGGGCCTCCCAGAGGGGACCCTGCCCAAGGCAGCCTCACCTCTGGGAGGGCCCTGCTCCCCACCCACCCACCCCTGTCAGGAAGGTGGGGCCCGGAAGGCGCTCCATGGGGACAGGGCCAGAGCAGGTGGCTTGGGGCACCATCTGCTCCTGCCTTCTACCTGCCCTGCTATGGTGTGCACCTTGTGGCACTTAGGACCATATGGGACATGAGTTTAGGTTGCGACAGTCATAACAGGTATTCAGCCAGCAGTCGCTGCACTGTAGGGTGCACACAGGCATTCCCTTCACCTCCGAAGTCTCTGGACTTCCCTCTCGTCTTGACCACTGGGCCTTGTCAGTCCTGTGAAGAAGAAAAACAGGCCTGCTCCTGCTACTCCCAGCCGTTCACAGCGTCAGGCAGCACGGTGTCTGCTGTGTTGTGCTTTGAAGGGAAGGCGCTGGCCCGCTCTGACCAACAGCAGCCCTGTGCACGCTGGCCTCTTGCACTGCAGTGCCCCCAAGGTGCTGCCTGCAAGGGAGGCACAGGACGCTTCGAGGAAGACGCTGGCTCTGGGGTTGGGCCGAGAGGGCAGAGGTCCCCTGCCTCTGAGTCCCAGCTGGCCTGCCGTGCAGTGGGTTCAGGTGGGGCATCGCAGCTGCGGCCTGGGCTCACGACAGTTTCCTACTCAAGCCGACCGACCGACCTGGTGCTGGGCCTGAGATGAAGGCCCCTTTGTGGAGCCAGCAGCCATCTGTGAATAGCTGCTTTGAAACCCCGGTCTGCGGAGAAATCAGGCAGCTGTGGGGGAGGGCCACCCAGCCACGCCTAGCTGCACAGCCCTCCCTGCACCTCCTGGGCCCTGCCCGGGCTCGGCCCAGGCTCCTCTGCCCATGTGCAGGGGCCCTGCTCAGGGCCCCTCTGGGTGCTGACTGGTACTCTGCTTCCCTCCAGTGCCCTGCCATCTGCCCTCCAGGCCCCCCTGGACCCCCAGGAATGCCAGGGTTCAAGGTGAGTAGTGACATGTGGTGATATGGGCCTCCTAGTGGCTGGGCCCATGGGGCTCTGGGACCGGAGAGAGTGAAGGCCCAGGGGAGTCGTGGGAGGCAGCGCTGTCCCCAGCCTGACTGGGGCTAGGGTTCAAGAGCCAGTGGGGGCACAGGGAGGGTGGAGGCACTGGCCCCTTGGCTCCCTGCCCTAGCACTGCCTGTCCGCTTTGGCTAAGGGCCTCAGTTTCCTGGTCTGGGCTTTGGCCCCAAACCCTGCAGTGCTATCGTTACTGGGCCTGGCTCGCAGGGCCTTAGACCAGTACTGCCAGGAGGATGCCGTGGTCTGCAGGGCTGGGCCCTTTTGCTTACAGGGGCCCACAGGCTACAAAGGAGAACAGGGAGAAGTTGGCAAGGATGGCGAGAAGGTAAGCACCTCTGTGCAGGTCCGGGGCTACTGACCCAGGAAGGGCGGCAGAGAGGAGTGGGGCAAGGGGCAGGCAGCTCAGCCTCACGGGCTGGCCCTGCCGGGCACCTGCTGTGCTCGCTTCTCAGTGGGGCCTGGCTGGGCAGGGCTGGGGCATCTGGGGCCCCCACGTGCCAGCTCCCTGGTGTACTGGCATGGCAGAGTGTCCTTCCCTGCCTGTGTCTCTCTGACCATGGCCCATGGGGGACATCTGGCCATCCTCACAGCAGGCTGGGGTGCGGTCCAGGATGCTCTCCGGCAAACAACAGTGGGGCCCAGCACATGGGTACATGGGGCCCTCCTGTGGCCAGGAGGACCGACCTATGCCTTAGGGAGAGCAGGAGCTGGTGGAGGCGTGATAACACCAGCGTAAGCTGCTGACCACCACTTTCTCTGTTGCAGGGCGAGCCTGGCCCACCTGGTCCTGCTGGTATTCCAGGCACTGTGGGGCTGCAGGTGAGGCCAGGGTGGGGCCAAGGTGGCAGGAGGGGAGCCCTCTGGGTGGACACCCTGAGGGGATTGACCTAGGCTTTGGGGAGAATCAGACACCTGGCCAGATGCAGCCCAGGGGCCCTGAGCTTTGAGGAAAGAATCTGGGCTCCAGGGATTACAATAGCTCCCCAAGTTGGGGTACAGCCCAACCTCTGCATCTCCACTTCTCCCCACAGGGCCCTCGAGGACCAAAAGGACTGCCAGGGCCCCTGGGGCCCTCTGGGGAGCGGGTAAGTCCTGCTGGCCTCTTGTGGAATGTGGGCTGCTGAGGTCAGCCCAGGGAGCTGGGGATCCCCCGTGAAAGCAGTTGGGACCAAGAGTCCTCCGCAGCCAGCACCACTGGGCCCCTCGTGTCCTGCTGCCTGTGGCTGGGCCCAGGCCTCTGGGTCTCTGTTCCTGAGAGGACTCCAAATGCCCTCTTTCTGCAGGGTCCCATTGGGTTCCGAGGGCCCCCTGGCATCCCAGGATCACCCGGGAAAGTGGTATGTGTATCTAGGTGGGAGGGAGCCCCTTGCAGGCCTAGGCCCCTGCCCCTCTTTCTGCTGTGTTGTCCAGACCCCTACCGGAAGCTGGCCTGCCCCAAGTGAGGTTGTGCTCTGGGCACATGCAGGGGACTCAACACCCCTGGAGGGCCCATGGGAAACACCAGAGGGCAGGCTCACAGGAGGAGCCCAGCCCTATGCTGGCTCTGCTCCTTTGTCATTCTGGGCACAAGGGCAGGTGTCATGATCCCTCTGGCCCTGTGACCTGCAGTAGCATCACACCAGTCACCACTCCCGAATTTCAGAGGGCTGACCCTCGCCGGGCCATGCAGGGCCTCGAGCACCTTGGTCTCGCTCACCCACTCTTTCCAGGTTGCTAACTCTGTTGTGCACCCCTTTGTCATTTCTAGGGTGACAGAGGCGAGAGGGGCCCAGAGGGTTTCCGAGGGCCCAAGGGTGACCTTGTAAGTAAGAGTGATTCTCTGGGTGCTTCTGGGAAGAACTTGATCTTATTCCCGACTATGTCTGGAGTTGGGGGGGACTTGAGGGTGCCCAGGCCAATTCCTGGGTGTGGGGCAAGCCACCAGACAGGTGAGGCCTGGGCAGGGGGCAGGGCAGCATCTGCTGGGCCCCTACAGGGCATTTTACCCACACCCTTGCTGTCAGCCATGCAATCCAATGAGGGCAGAAACCGCTCTCAGGTGGGGTGCCCAGAAGCAAAGTCATTGATCAAGCACCTCTTGAAATGGAGGGACCGTCCCAACCAACCCCCCCCCCCCGGGAGCCCCAGCAGCAGGATGCACAGTGACACCTCCCAGAGCCCCCTTCTGGTGAGGTCTGGGCTGCAGGAAGTGGGAACAGCGTGCAAGGGATCATGCCGATCCAACTGGCCGCTCCTGCTGCTTATGTCTTTAGGGTAGACCTGGTCCCAAAGGAATCCCTGGTGTGGCCGGGCCAGGTGGGGAGCCGGTGAGTACTGTCCTGTCACGGCACGTGTTGGGACAGCAGCTGTGGGTCAGGCCCCAGGCTCCTGTGGTGGTCACGCAGGACAGCGGCTGCCTGAGTCTGCTCACCTGCGCTTCTGCCTCCAGCTGTCTCTCTCTGGGCCAGCTTCCTGTGTGTGTGGCTCGCAGTTCACTCCGATGGGCCATGCGTGTGCTCACACTTGGCCCCTCCCTTCTTAGCACGCACACCCCAGCACCCTAGTAGCTCTGCCTTTCCTGTGGCTCCTACTCCCGCTCTGCCACCCCCGCATCCCTGCAGGAGCACAGCAGGTGCTGGGCCAGGCTTCCCTGAGCTCCAGGGCATGCGGGAAGTAAAAGTGCTGGGGCACGACTGGCAGGCACAAGTGCAGGGTGTTCTGAGAGTCCTGGGCACCCTGGCTGGCCAGTGATGCCCACCCATACCTCCGACCTGAGCATGGCCTCTGACGGGCATAGGCATGGGCCCCTCAGCAACGAAGCCACAGAAGCCCCTGGAGCTGGGGGCAGGAGGGATGGCTCCAGGGGAGGCAGGGGTGTGGAGGAAGGGTGAGGCAAAAAGCAGGGCTTTCTATTCAAGGGGACCATTCTTCACTCCCAGGGTATGCCAGGCAAGGATGGCCGGGATGGCGTGCCAGGACTCGATGGCGAGAAGGTTGGTGCCTGGCTAGCGGCCCGCTGGGAAGGGGCTGGGAGGGCTCAGCTTTCCAAGGCCTCAGCCTCTGTTCTCCCTGCCCG
Organism: Tympanoctomys barrerae; assembly: GCA_002564285.1. Classification (NCBI taxonomy): domain Eukaryota; kingdom Metazoa; phylum Chordata; class Mammalia; order Rodentia; family Octodontidae; genus Tympanoctomys; species Tympanoctomys barrerae. The sequence goes on from NDGN011328530.1 coordinate 21,036, forward strand.
GCTCACTGTCCTCACAGGGGGAGGCTGGTCGCAATGGAGCACCAGGAGAGAAGGGTCCCAATGGGCTGCCGGTGAGTACCCTGGAGGGTGCGACTTAACTGCCAGGCTGGCACTGCAGGCCCAGAGTGGCCCTGTAGTTGGGGCCTGTTGCATTAACATGTGTCCTGCATGCATGAAATGCAAACCTGCTGCACCCCTCCCTGGTGCCTTGGGGTCTCCTCCCCATCAGCCCTAGCTGGGGACCCTAGCAGGGGCTCAGCATCTGAGCTCCAGGAAGCTGTCTGAGCCCCCTGCCCTGCGCTGGCAGGCCCAGAGTACTTGCCCCCATTGGGGGTGTCCCGCATCCCTGTGCTCCCTGTCCCTGTGCATGTCTCCGGCTGATGGACCATGTATGTGCTGCCTGTGGACTTGGCAGCCCTGACTCTGAGCTCTGTCCTGGCAGGGTCTCCCTGGACGAGCAGGGTCCAAAGGCGAGAAGGGAGAACTGGTGCGTGGTTGCCTTCTCCAGGAGAGGGTGGCAGGGTGGGCTGGTGGGGCCCAGGGCCTGGACAGAGATGCAGGGCTCAGGTTCTCCCCATTTCTGCAGGGCCGAGCTGGGGAGCTGGGCGAGGCTGGCCCCTCTGGAGAGCCAGGCATCCCCGTAAGTATACCTTGCCCTTCCCCAAGGCGTGCCTAGGGACCCTGCCTGGCCTGCCCTCATGTCCCTCTCTCCCCGGCAGGGAGACATGGGCGTGCCCGGGGAGCGTGGTGAGGCTGGCCACAGGGGATCGGCGGTGAGTCGCAGTGGGCACTGAGCAGGCTGAGGTGGCACTTTGGACGTATTCACGGGCTGAGCCCTTGAAACTGGGAATTCTGGAAGAGGGGAGTGTCACTTTCTCGGTCCCTTGCCCACGGGGAGGCTGTGGGGCTGGCTGCCTTGTCCTCAGGACTTTCATGCCACAGTGCAGCAGAGCCCAGCAAGCACGGGTTCCTAAGTCTGATGTCCCTTCCTGTGGAGGTGAGGGGCATGGTGCTGGGTACCATGTCTGGCCTGACAAATTGGGTCACAGAGCCCTGTAGCTGGTTCCCAAGGAGGCAGCCCTGCCTCTGTTCCCACCAATGTGGTCTGGTGGCTCAGGACCTTGGGAGGCAAAGCTGGGTCCCCAAAGCTGACTCCTTGAACACAGGGCATCCCCTCACACCTGTGTCTTTCAGGGGGCCCTCGGCCCACAAGGTCCTCCTGGGCCCCCCGGCGTCCGAGGCTTCCAGGTGGGTTCACTGGGGTGTGGGCTTGGCCTGTGACCGGGTTGTCCTGGCCAGGGGCAGTGAGTTCTAAGAGCTAGGGCAACGGTCTTGGCTGGACTCTGTGAGTACTGACAGTTGTGACGCACTCACAGGGCCGGAAGGGCAGCATAGGAGACCCTGGCCTCCCGGGTCCCCAAGGCCTCCGTGGTGAAGTGGGCAACCGGGTAAGTAGCTGTCCTAGCAGGGGACACCCTGCTCATACCCCCCAGCCCCGCTGTGTGGAGGAGATGCCCTGTTGGCCATCGAGTCTCGCCTGAGCCTGTGCTGCACACTTGTGTGTGAGGCCGTGGTGCCAGCTCTGAGCACAGCGCCCCTTGGTTCCACCACCATTTGTGCCCTGACTCTAGAAGCCTGGCCGCTGTGCCTTCAGCCCCAGGTGAGCCTGACGGGGAACAGCACCCAGTGACTGCAGCAGAAGGACTAGGCGCACCGGTCCCCATGCTCTCCCCACCTGTGGCCCAACTCGGCAGAGCCGTGCTGCTGTGCACTAAGCTCCCAGGACCCTTCCTGCTGGTCCTCAGCAGCCAGTGTTAAGAACTCTTGGGGAGCCCCGGACATGGGGTGTGACCTCCTCAGGTCACCCTGGAAAAGGCTGGGGGTCCCTAGGAGCCTGTATGCCTGCTTAGCTGCCCCTGCTAGGCAGTGACAAGGCCTTTGCGATGCGGGTGTGCTGACAAGGAGTGTCCCTGGCTTCACTGCAGATGCAGGGAGTAGTAGGAACTGCCAGCACCCTGGAACAGCAGCCTCTTGTCTGGCCTCTGAGCTCCAGGGCCTTGGAGAAGGTGGAGGCTGCTAGTGGGCAGGGCGCGCTGAGCCAGTGCCACGTGCGCAGCTCTAGCCCTGCCTCCACTTCACCTGGGGAAGGGCATACCCCCCGGCTTTGGGGCCACGCCTCACCTGGCTGAATGGACACCTGGCCGTCCACTGGTTTGTTTGGCAGGACTGAGGATCAGTCCTAGCCCTCAGGCCAGCTGGGCATGCCACAAGGATGTGGCAGGCAACACCCATTGCAAAGGACATCATTGGCCCACCAGGACTGAGGCCACGAAGCTACAGGGCGGCAGGTGCTTTGTGGGGAAAGCTTCTGACGTGCGCAGAGGCCAGAGGCCAGAGCTGCCCATCACGGTGGCCACAGGATTGGCTCTGGCCTGTGCACTGGGCTTCCACATCCTTTACCTCTGCAGGGCGAGTGTGGGGTCCAGGCAGGGTCGCCTCCTCCATCACTCCTGCGATTCCTCTAACCAGAGTCTGTTGTCTACCTAGGGCCCGGGAGGTGCTGCTGGCCCAAAGGGAGATCAGGTGAGCAGGTGGCCAGCTTGGTCCTGTCCAAAGTGCGCCCACAGGGCTGCCCAGCTGTCCAGGGTCTGCTGGCCAGCCTGCTCTGCTCTGTTCGCAGCTCTGTGTGCCTCCCTTGTCCCCATTCCTCTCACTCTCCAGGCTCCCATTTGACACAGAGCAAGAGCAGGGTGGGGCCAGCCCCTTGTGTACAGGCCACAGCTGGCTCTGTGGCCTGGGCAGGGAGGCCCTCATGCAAGGGTGGCTGGAGCCTGCGTTTGAAGGCCCTCTCTGCAGAGGTAGCTCAGAAAGGAGTTGGCTTCTCTGGGCACTGCTTCCTCCCTGGGGAGGCTCCGGGATGGGTGCGCTGTGGCTGTCCCTGTGAGCACCAAGGCCTGCCTCCAGGTGACCTCAGCCTGGTGGGCCCTGTTCAGACAGAGGCAGGTGCCAGCCTGGATTCTGGCCTCAGTCTTGGGGTGGCGAGTTGGGAGCTTCGGACAGGAAGGAGCCACAGTTAACCCTGGATGTGTCTTCTCCAGGGCATCGCAGGTTCTGATGGCCTCCCTGGGGACAAAGGAGAGTTGGTAAGTGTGCCGGGTTGCCGACTGATGGCTCTCCAGCCGTCAGTATGGGCAAGGGGCTGTCCAGGAGACAAGACCAGCAAACAGCACTGGTGGGAGAACAGGCCGCTTCCCACCGGCAGCCTGTGACACGCAGATTGAGGCCTGGCCACAGCTGTCCCTTCAGAGGGTACAGGTCTGGGGCTCCTGTGTTGAGGCCGATTCTGCCGACCGTGGTGAAAGTCACTCAGCTGAGGTCCTTGGATGAGTCAGCCACCAGTGAGGGTTAATGGGACGGCTGCGATGGCAGAGTACAGCGCTTGAGGTAGCCGTTCCCAGCCCCCAGCTCTCTGGGGACGACGGAAGCGCAGTGCTCCTGAGATCTGACAGGAGAAAGGATCTCTGTGGTGTTCTGCTGGCCAGGGGTTGCAAGTCTGTCATCAAGCCCTTGCTTTGTGTCCAGGCAGAACACAAAGGGGTCCTGGTCTCTGGGGCACCCAGTGGCCCAGAGTGAACTTCTGCTTCTCAGTCGGCTGTGCTTAATTTGTTTTGGCACATTTTTTCACAGCCTTGGCGGCTGGGCCCCTGGAAATCCAAGCAGCACTGCTTTCTGGCCTCCTTCCAACGGCTGGGGTGGTGGGCAGTGGCCGAGAGGGCCCGAGCCCCTGCCAGCCAGGAAACCTAGCCCGGCCTCAGGCACGCTGATGGGGCCGGGCAAGGGGCCCCCGCTGCCCCCGCGGGCTCCGGCCGGGCGGTGGCGCGCCTGCTCTCTGCACCCTGGCCCCTCCGCCGGTCGCGCTCCGCTGTCTGCGAGGATCAGGTTCTCTTCACACACTGGGCATGACGTTCCTGAGGGCCCGGCTGAACCAGGGCCCAGGGCTTTGGGCCGACGTTCAGCTAGCTTTGGTGGTAAAAACAATGGCAACAAGGTAGACGAGGACAAGAGAAACTGCTATGGAGTTACTAAAGTCACTCTACATGGAAAATAAATTTTAAAAGGCACCGACAGTTAGAACGCTCAGCAATAGCAATTGTGCCCATAGGAGAGTAAAAAGAAGCCCTTCCGATGTTTTTATGTGGCTAGAAGCTGATTTTTAAAATCTTCATCCTCATTATTAATGGCTGCTAATAACGGGCTTGGCGGGCTCTTTGGGAGCCCCTTCCCGTCTGAGGACAGCACCTACATAACCAGAGCACCCCTTTGCTCTTCACAGGGTCCCAGTGGTTCTGTCGGACCCAAAGGAGAGGTAGGTGTCCTCAGAGGCTTCCCACGCACCTCCGCGGTGGTAGGCCTGTGGGTGCTGCACAGTCTTCAGTCTAGAGACAAGTGCTGCAGGGAGCAGTGGCCTCGGGGGGCAGATCTGCCCCAGTGCGGTTCTTCACACTGCTTTGTTCTCTGTCTCTGCAGTCTGGGAGTCGAGGGGAGCTGGGACCCAAAGGCATCCAGGGTCCCAACGGCACCAGTGGCGTCCAGGGCGTCCCCGGCCCCCCGGGCCCTGTGGGCCTCCAGGGTGTGCAGGGTGTCCCTGGGATCACCGGGAAACCCGGAGTTCCGGTGCGTGGCTCCTCCTGTCCACCGGGGCCTGGCCCTTGGGCTTATCACAGGTTAGACTGTGCTTTCTCTGAGTAGTTACTGTGGGCATGCTGATGGGCTGGGGGTGAATTTCAGGGCAAAGAAGCCAGCGAGCAGCGCATCAGGGAGCTGTGCGGGGGCATGCTCAGTGGTGAGTGGCTGCTGCCCTTCCCTGCCGGGTTTGCGTTCCTCCTTCTCTTCCGGGGCTACTCACCTGCCCGCCCACCTGCTGGGGCATGGGTCCATGCCTGTGCCCCTGTGGGCAGTTCTTATACTCAGTATGGCAGGGGTGCCACTCTGCACCCCGGGCGTCACACCAGACCTGGCACTCAGCAGATGCAGGAAAGTGCCCATCACTGTCTCTTAGGGCTTGAAGGGACAGCTCTCCGAGCACCTCCAAGGAGACGCCTGTGGCTCTCTGATTCACAGAATCTGAGACATGCCAAGCTATGGGAGGGTTGCTGTCTAGCCCTGTGACCCACCCCAGTGCAGTAAAAGCCCCTTGTGGGTGATAAATGGAAATTCCTTTGGAAGGCAGTATAGATTTGTGACTTACATTAAGATATTTTCATCATTCTTGCTGACATAAATGCCTATACCTTGTTTTCCAAAAGAGCAAATTGCACAGTTGGCGGCACACCTGAGGAAGCCTTTAGCACCAGGCTCCATTGGCCGGCCTGGCCCAGCTGGTCCCCCAGGGCCGCCAGGACCACCTGGCTCCATTGGCCACCCTGGCATTCGAGGGCCTCCTGGATATCGCGGTCCCACCGGAGAGCTGGGAGACCCTGGGCCCAGAGGTGAGTACTCAGCCCAACTGGGTCACTGTGTGCAGGCAGAACTGCACCACCTCACAGCAAAACCTAGACATCCCACAGCCTCCAGGGTAGGAGGAGAAAAGTGGGGTGTGGGGCTCTGAAGCCTAGACATTCCACAGCCTCCAGGGTGTGAGGAGGAGAGAACGGGGCATGGGGCTCCAAGGCCACCTGGACACAAGCTCACTGCCTTCTGGCCCTGACTGGCCTTGTGGGCACACTGGCTGGAGCCTGGTGCATGTGGGTGTTGCTTACCCTCTCGCCCCAGGACTGATTCTAGGGCCCATCTGAAAGGCTGTAAGCAATAAGGCTTCGCTGCAGGAGCGAAGGGGCTCCTTGCGGTCACTCCTAGGAGGCTGGAGCCCTGTGCTTTCAGGGCCCAGCACAGGTCACCCCTCCTAATCCTCAGGAACTAGAACTTTTAAAAAACTGTTATTTTTCTCAACAGAACATATGAAGGGAAGGGATTGGTAAAGATGTGAGGAGTAAATAATGGGCGCCCTCTAACAGAACTTCTCCCCAGGTTGGCGGTAGATAAAGGATCTTTTTTGCAAAAGGCAAAATTGAAGTATTCAAAGTTCTATTTTGAGGATAAGAACCAGAATTAATTTTGGAGGGAGACACAGGTCAGATGCCAGGACAGCTGGTCAGCGCCACAGGCCCGAGCCCTCCCCTGCAAGGCTGGGCGCTGACCCTTGGGAAGTGGGAAGCCTGTCAGCCAGACCCCGCCAGGGCCCCATGGCACAGGGGAAGCGTGTGAAGCCCGACTCCAGTTAATTTCAAGTGACTGCCCAATAACTTCTTGATACTCAAAACCACTTCAATGGGGCTGGTGAGATGGCTCAGTGGTCTAAAGCACCTATTTAGAACAAGCTTAGCAAAGC
>NDGN011328539.1:0-13354 GCA_002564285.1 Tympanoctomys barrerae
GATCCTCCTGTTTTCAGCCTCCCCAGCGCTGGGATTACAGGCATGCACCACCACACCCAGTCTCATTGGCCAGCTCAGTGTGCCTGGGGGCGGGGCCGGTGTGGCATGTGGTGCCAGGGATTGAACCCTGGTCCCTGCACTTGCTTAAGCAGGCGCTTAGTCCACTGAGGTATTTTGCCAGCCCTTGTTTTTGGATACACTGAATCACACATGCTATTTTTTAGAGATGTTCTGGGAGAGCCGTTACCTTCATGACAGAAGCAATCTGCTTCCACTGCTCCGGAGTGGGGTCAGTCCCGGTTGGGTTATGCGCACAAGCATGGAGGACAATGATGGAGAATTCAGGAGCATTCTGAGGAGAAGAGGCTGCATCAGCTCGGACAGTAACAACAAGACACAGTCAGCAGCACACAGGTCAGTGAGAAGGTCAAAGGGTGACCATACTTTAACCATTCTCTCATCTCTCTCATGCAACCTCTCTTGGGCAAGGTATTTCAGACTTTCATGTATCAGATCCAAAGACTTTCCTTGCTAGTCCTGGCACCACAGAATTTCATTTTTCTTCTAAATCACCTACCTCTAGGTCATTCAGGAGACCCTGGAGGTCAAGTCCTCTCTTCTCTGCATCCCAGTAGTGATAGGACCGAATGTCTTTAAAACCGGCGTTAGCAAATACACCATTATGGTTCTCTGCAAGCAAAGGGGTAAAATGTGAAGTGCTTCTGGAAACACTAGATGGCACAACTATGAAGGCTAAGTCAGCATTCACCACCCTGCCAGGCTCTACGTCCACTGGGCGTCTGCAGGGTTAGAGGTTAAAATATAGAGGAATGATTGCAACCAAGAACAAGTTCAACCAGTCCCATTAATGCTGTCAGTAATACTTCCTGCATCTACACTGTATACCTCCTCTGGAGATTTTTCAACAGACTAAGAAAACAGGGGAGTTCAAACCACTCCCAAGGCTCAGCTATTGCAGGGCCACATTACACTTTATCCGTGTGGCCACTGAGCACCATGAGGATAATTCTCTGGCTTCTCCCCCACCACAGCTGCAAGACTCACCCCAGGTCGGTGAGGACACATAGACAGGTGTGTCCTTGTTGTTTGTGCCATTGTACCATCGGGCTAAGAATTCAGCTCCAATTCGCAGCGCACCCGTTCCTCCCAAAGACTGCACACCTCCTACCTGAGACAGAATGAGGGCAACAGCTGTGTAAGACTGAGGTCAGATGATATTAGCAAAAGAAGGTAATAATGAGCACTTGCATTGTGCCTGCTCTATGTTAAGCTCTTTCACTGTATTATAGCACAAAACCTCACAACAGAGGGGTGGTAGAGAGAACACCTGCCACAGATGATAAGTGGGGCCCTCAGTTCAAATTCCAGCACCATCAAAAAAAGCAAACAATAACAACAACAGGAAAACACTCTATAAAACTTCCTGTGAAAGTTGGGCTCACTGGCAACCCATTTGGAACCCCTCCTGTCTCTCAGAAGCTATTCTTTTGTTGTTATTTTGAGGATTTTTGGGGAGAGGGGGAATGGGGGTATTGTGAATCACTGTCCAAGCAGATGCTGTGCTGCTGAGCTGTAACCCTGACCCTCCAGAGTTATTCAATTCCCCATTTCTTTTCCCAATAAATTTTCTTACTCTTGGGCCAGTGAGATAGCTCAGCAGACTAAAGCACCTGCTTAGGCAAGCTTAGGCAAGCACAGGGACTGCTATTTGATCCCTGGCACACATGCCATGCCAGCCCCATGCCCAGGGCGGGCTGAGCAGGCCAGAGTCTGGGCTCAGTGACGTACACCTGTAATCCCAGCACTGGGGAGGCTGAAAGCAGGAGGATCACCACAAGTCTGAACTGCACAGTGAGACCCTGCAACAACCAAATACATTTAAAAAGAAAAGAAAGAAAGAAAAAAAAAAAGCACTCTTAGCCAGGCATGGTAGTGCACACTGATAACCCCAGCACTCGCCAGGCTGAGGCAGAAGGATCATCATGAGCTTGAGGTCAGCCTGGGCTACATAAGGGAGCTCAAGGCTAGCCTGATCTATATAGCAAGATCCTGTCTCAAAAACAAACAAACCAAAAAAAGAAATGCAGTCTCAGAGGAAGCAGCTTCCCAATACACAATCTGTTCTCATTTGTCAACAGAATTCCAAATAATTTATGGGGGTCCAAGAAGATAAAACACCCAGCTGCCTAAGTTCCTCACTTTCACATTTCATTAGGATACTTTTTCTCTCCAGGCAAACACTGGTTTTCAGAGCAACTTCCCCATATGACCCCTCATTTATATACTTTAACATTTCTTTTCTTTTCTTTTTTTTTTTTTTTTGGCAGAACCAGGGATTGAACTCAATCCTTGCTTCTGCCAGTCAAGCGCTTATCCTACTGAGCCATCTCCCCGGCCCCTATACTTCAACATTTCTAACTGTGCACCTTCAGTTCCTTGAGGCAAGTCAGTATTGCACGCCAAGCAATCAAAACCCTAACCAACTACTTGCCTAATCACTGACATGAGTTCCAAGGCCTTTACCAGAGCCTACCAACCCCTGATACATGCAATAATGTATACCTATGTAACCTTTATTTTGCCCTGTAGCTCTGCTTATCAGAGCATCCTGGTAACATGAAAAGGAAAACATCCACTAGAAGCAGCATGAAGAACACCTCAGACACTCCTTCAAAGCATGAACTACAGGCTACATTACAACATGATCCAGGGGGTTAACAAGGGCAGCTGGTTCAAATTGCCCAACATCTAACTGGACTATTGGAAAACCCTAAGCTCTTTCCTTTCCCACCTATCTATCCTCATTTATCTTCTTCAAATAACACTTACTGGGTAACTCTCGTTCAAACCTTCCATTGCCTTCCCCTACTCTGGTTGCCAAAATCAGCCTGTCCTATCTGTCTGTCCAACAGGTTCCCAGCTCCAAGAAGGTAGATCTCTTCATAACTAGACTTGCATAGAGCCCAGCTATCCCTGGACTCACCCCACTAGACAAGAGTACCCTTCTATTTACCTTCTGTACTTCATAGATCTTAAACCTGGCTGTACTTAGGATTCTCTGGGATTTAAAAAAAAAAAAAAAAAAAAAAAGTCCATGATGGGAAACAGGAAGAAGGGGGAGAGAAGAGGAAAGCTGATACCCTTCAAGATTCTCACTTGACTGGACAGTCCCAAAGATCACAGGGACCAGTTTACAGGACAGACACACACAAACACCAGTAATTCTAATGTTATGGCAGAGTTGAAAGCCAGTGTCCTGGCCTCGCTCACATTCTCCAAGGCTCTATTCAAGTCCCATGTGTGGCCCTCACAAGCCTTTCTCTCCTCAGAATCCCTACAACACTCAAAATCTGTCCCCAACCTCATCCTGCACACACAACCCATCTGGCTATGCCTGCTTTCAAACATATTATTCTTCCACATCTCCAGCTATAGCACAAAAAATGTAACTGAGAGATGGTGAGACCAAGGCCAAAAGTAGTAAATAATGTTACACTGGCAAAGACTTTAAACAGCATTTAATAGCTTTTCAATTGGGGAAAACACACTCTTTTCAAAATCTGATAAAAACTATGACCCTTCTCCCCAGAAATAAGTTTATACACACACACAAAAAAAATTGTGCATGCAATTTCAGAAAAGATCCTTTAAATGATCCCCTATGTAAGTGCTCCTTATGGTTCAACAACCATAGCATTTTTCTAATATGCACATTTAGGGAGAAGGTGAGAAAATGATTTGCCTATGGTCAAAAGTAATGGCAGGGGGCCAGTAAGATAGCTCAGTGGGCTAAAGCGTGTGCTTAGGCAAGCTTAGGTGGGTTCAGGGACCTTGGTTCGATCCCCGGCAACACATGCCACGCCAGTCCCACCCCAAGGGCAGGCTGAGCGGCTACAGAGTCTGGGTGTGGTGGCCCATGCCTGTAATCCCAGCACTAGGAGGGCTGAAAACAGGAGGATCACTATGAGTCTGAGCTGTGGAGTAAACCCCGTAACAACCAAATACATTAAAATAAATGAAAAAAAAAATTTACAGAAATGGCAGAGATGGGTTAGACCCCAGTCTCTTACGAATCCACTAAATACCCTCTGCTTGGCATCTCCTCTGACTGCTTCAAACCCAGCAACTGAAATCCACTAATTGGCAAACCGAGTAACTGAAGGCGATACGCTTCGTGTGTGGCCACCTCACTGGCACTACCCAGGTCCTAAGCGCGCACTATGTCAACCCGACTCACGGACAGATCACTAGAGGTAACACTTAACGTGTTTAAAAATTTTTATTTTTCAACTTCTTTGTACTTTTGTGACTTTTTTTTTTCTTCTTTATCTTCTTTTCATGGTTCATAAAGAGAAAATATAGCCCTTATCCCAAACTCACCCGCTTCTCCTTGAGAGCCGGGCTGTCTTCCCCAAGGGCAAGGCGAGAGGCACAGCTCCGGAACCCTGCCAGGCCCAGGATGGGCAGATACTCATGGTTGAGACTACTGTCATTGGCAATCTTCTGCTCCACCTTCCTCACAACTGGGAGGACCCAGGGCTGGCAATCATCTGTCCGGTAAGCTGCATGTGGAAAAGACAGAAGTCTCAGGCTTGGTCCAAGCAGGAGTTTAGAACTGGGAACACAGAGTTCCACCAGTCAAAATAGAACAGTGACGGAAACAGAAGGACAGTGCACTCACTTCTTAAGTACGTTGAACCAAGCCCTGGGCCAGAAGCTAAGCAAATAAAAGGAAAAAATGGTCTTTGTCTTTACAGAACTTACACTCTTGTTAAATACAGGCCCTCCAAAGGTAGGATGCTGAAATAAAACTGTGACATTACAGAGCCTGATTAAATGAGAGAGTGGAAGGGAATGTTCCGTGGGAACTACAGAAGCTTACAAATGCTGGGTTGACACTGCTAGTGCACTGAGGTCTCTACCGCCACTGGCCCATCAGTCCTCTTCCTTCCGTGTGCCCCCAAAAGAGTTCCAGAAAGGTCTACATGCTACTTCCCAAGAACTCTGCACCTTCAAACAGAAACATAGCAAGAGGGAGAGGTGGGTGAAGATTCACCTTGCCCTCCTCCTCACAGGTCAAATGCTAAGTGAACACCCTGTAACTGAGGAGTCCGGCACCAGTTACACAATCACCCCCGGGCCCGCTTAAACACATCTTTGTTCTTTTAGTGTTTATCAGACAATGTTTACTGCTCTGTTCACCCACTTCATTTGCCTCACTCTCTCATTGACCTACATTACCTATTGCATAATATTTAACCTTGCTTTTATTTTTGTATTATTTTTAAGCCTCACAGAAACATTCTAGGACTGATATTTCCCCTATACTGCTCCATAGATATATTGGTATTATAGCTTTTGAAGGCAGTTGCCAATAATTTTTCCAAGTAGTATTCCTGATAAGAGTCACCTGCCTCTTTGCTTGAATGTGTAGATTCTTTTTTTTTTTTTTTTTTTTTTGGCGGAACAGGGGATTGAACTCAGATCCTTGTGTTTGCCAGTCAAGCGCTTATCCTACTGAGCCATCTCCCCGGCCTACTTTTTAAAAAAATTTTTTAATCTTTTATTTATTTGGTACAGAGTCTCATTACCCAGCTTGGACTTATAGTGCTCTCCTGTCTCAGCTTCCCTAGTGCTGGGATTACAGGCATGCACCACCACGCCCAGTTTCAGCAGCCGGTACACTGAGCCCAGGGTTCCAGGGCGGCACGGCATGTGGTACCAGGGGTCAAACTCAGGTCCTTGTGTTTGCCAGGCAGACGCTTAGACCGCCAAGCTATCTCCCCAGCTCAAATGTGTAGATTGATTTGGAAGGTGAAACAACAGTAGTGTTTGTGTTGATTTCTGTCAATATTAATTTCTGTCAACTTTTTAAAAAATGTATCACATTTTGGGGTGCTGGTTACTGTTTACGGAACAATATATGTTAACTGTAGAAAATTTAGAAAAGGCAAGAAAGCAAATAATAAGCATTATAATCAACATGTAATGTAAGCAGAACCAAGGGGCATGAAAATTCCCTAAGCTTTATTTGCTGTAGGTACACTCCTTTATAAAAAGGATCATAATCTACATAGGAATTGCAACATGCTTTTTTCCATTTATGCATTATGAACATCTCTCATCATTATTAACTAGCCTTTATTAACTAGCCTGTCAGGAGATATGTTGGCATCTCCCTATTCCTGTACCCTCCCCCCCAAAAAAGAAAGTACAAATGGTATCTCTGGGTAGTTTCAAATTACATACCTCTAATTATAAATACAAGTGGACATTTTTCATATATGAGCCATTTATAGATCATTCTAGTAGCCAGGTAATATTTCTATTCATAACTTGAAATTTAAGGAGGCTGCTTTCAGTTATCTGCTATTATAAACACTGTGATGAATGGTCTATCTCTATGCACATTCATGTGTGTTTTCACAGAAAGTATTTCTAATGTAAAGCTACTAGGTCAGAAGGCAAATAATAAATAACATTTACTAAGGTTATTTTGAATTTTGTGTTTATCTTTCGCCACCGAACTCCAACCTCCACAAAGGTGACATATGGAAATCTGAGAAACCTATCACAATAACAATAAGAACACAGGCCGAGCTCCAGACTGACACAGTCACCAACCAAATGACAGTGTCCAGCTGATGAATCTAATTCACAACACAATTATACCACTCCCACTCTGCCCCCAGCCCACCAAACTCACTCCCTTGAGACAAGTTCAAAACGCCTATTTCACCAGATTAAATTTGATCTACTTTTTAAAAATATATACCAAAACAACTACTCCTAATTAAAAAGCTTTCTCTGTCTTGAAGCAGATTACCCTATCAGAAAACAATGCTACCAGTGTTCAAGTATTCTTGGAATTCTTCTGAGAAGTTGTTCTTAGAGGCAGCATCTCATTATTCTGAATATCATCAACAGCGCCAAATCTGCACCCTTCGTATGACCATCAGTAGATGAATGGAGAAGGAAAATGCGTTCTTTCTATGCAGTGGAGGGCTACTCTGCTACAAAGCATAAACTTGAGTCACGTGTAGAAAAATGGATACAACGGAAACGTTAAGTAAACGTTAAGTAAAATTAATCAGACACCCAAGCTTAAGTATGGCATGGTTCCTCTTATATGAGAAATCTAAAGTATAAATAAAAGAGCAAAGTAAAAGACAGATCAGGGGGCCAGGGAGATGGCTCAGTAGAATAAGCGCTTCCCTGGCAAGTACAAGGGCCTGAGTTCGATCCCTGGTTCTGCCAAGAAAAAAAGATAATTGGAAATACACATATTTGTTCAGTGGAAGGGACCAAGAAATGCAGGACGAGAAGGAGGAAAAACAAAAGGGACATTATGTGCATGTACCACAAGGAATGCAATCCTAATGTGCTGCAAATATATACTAATAAAAAGTAAAACCTGAGGAAAAATCATAAAAAGTGAATTTAATTTTTAGGAAGTGGTACGTGGATCACCTCCAGCGAAGAAAATGGGTAAACGAACTGGATGATACTCATGGAGAACAATTATAAAGAGATGGCCTCTTGTGTGAGTTCTACCCATGCCAAAAGGTTTCCAGAAATCTTTGGCAATAGCTAGAAGCATGAAATACCTAGAAAAGGATACTATTTAGATGTGCAAAAACCAGTTCTAGCTGGATGTGGTGAGGCACACCTATAATCTTAGCACTCGGGAGGCTGAGGCAGGAGGCTATCTATGAATCTGACACCTGCCTGGCCTACATAGTGAATTTAAGACCAGCCTCAACTATGTGGTGAGACCCTATCTCAGAAACCACAAAAAACCCAGTTCTATTATGCTTCAGGTCTGAGTTTAGGTATTGAATATATTACATGATATAATTAATTGTGCTATGTTTTTCCAGTTTTTATATTTGTGATGTCAGTGACAAATAACAGAAATGCGTATCAAGAAGAAATGGCCACCTCACCTCTCCTCTTACCACTATTACACTGTAAGCTCTGTGAAACTCTAAAAAGTCCTATACTGCTACTTGGAGGTGATAATGAAAGGAGAGGCACTGTATTGTGTGACAGAAGATAAATCGAGCCAGGCTTGGTGGCACACTCCCATGATCCCAGCACTCAGAAGACTGAGGTAGGAGGATCACTGGGAGTTCAAGATCAGCATGGGCTACAAAGTGAGCTAAGGCCAGCCTGAACTGCATGGTGAGACCCCGTCTCAAAAACAAAACAAACAAGACAACTCAGCCAACTCAGATCTCCCCTTCCTTCTTCTATGCCCCGCTTCTTCCACATGCAGTTCTGGATATACTCCCAGTTCCTCACCTAACTGCCCTGACAGGAAATGGAGCGGTGAGGTCAAGTGTCACCAACAACTACTTTTCCTTCTCTCCCAGAGAATTTTTTCCTGTCTGTTGTCCTTTCATTCACTCATTCATTTAACAAAGGCTTATTAAATCTACCAGAAGCCAGGCAATGGCTAGAAGCAGCTACGCAGATAAAGCAGTACATCAAGCCTTTAATTCTGCTTTGCGGGATTAGGGAAGATTCTACTGATAATGAAGTATAAAAATTTGTAAGAGTTTAAACAGTAGACAAAGAATAGGGAGTGGTGCACAACCTGTAATTCTAGCACTCAGCAGGCTGAGGCAAGAGGATTGACACAAGCTTGACGCCAGCCTGAGATACATGAGTTCAAGGCTATCCTGAACTAGTGTGACCTTGCCTCAGCACCTCTCCCCAAATAACAGTAAATAAATAAGAGGCAGGCAAAGAGGGAGAGACATTCTACACAGAACAGCTGTGCAGGTCCCAAGCGCTTGCAGAGCAGTGATTTCGAGGATTTGCATTTTCCCAGCTTGGAAGAGTGGCTCACGAGCCTCTGCTGAGGAACTTCCACCTTAATGGGAACCCTGAAAGTACTAAAGTAAAACAGTGATATGCACAGCCTCACATTTTAACAGATCACCTGAATGATTTCACAGAAAATAAACTGGACAGGCCAGAGACAGATTTATCTACCAGAAGGCTGCTGCAACAACCACCCAGAAGGAAGTAGTAAAATTTAGAACTAAGATAATGACAGCAGGGGATATGGGTAATAGGAGATATATAAAACAGATTGTGAGGTAGAAAAGATGGAACCCAATGACCAAATAAATAAATGCAGGACTGGGAAAAGAGTTGCTGAAGATTCCAACATCTCCCCCGTTGTGGTTTGAGGTTTTTGCAAGATTAACAATGTGATACAGAACATATTTTATAAGATCATTTTATAATGAATCACCCAAAAAAATCATATACAAGCAGTGCAGGAAATCTCTCCACACATTAACTACCAAAGAGCCCCCAGCTGAGGGCCTGGATCCTAATAGCCTACATGAGACCAAGTGAAAACGTAAAGCCTATAATAACGCCTCCCACGACTCCAACTGGGGGCCTAGAGCCCACAACAAGGTCTCAGTCAAGCCTGTTTCACAGATCTGTGCTGGGAAGGCCAAAGGTCAGTGGTGGAGGCTAGAAAGTTTATGCCAGCGAGATGAAGGGTCTGTGCTAGCAGGCTGAGGGATGTACAGTGGAGCCAGGAAGCAATGCTTGAAGTAAGAAGAGGAGCTCCCCTGAAAAGCGCCACAGCTATCCTCAATGACAGTGAGGTCCCAAGCTCCTCCTCTGATGAGAACAGCCAAGTTCACCAGGAAAGCCAGCACCACAAGGTCCCCCAGCAGAATAGCTCAAGAGAACCAGCAGCTTCCTGCAGCTTTTCCAAACCACTTTACTAACAGCCTCTCTAGTTCTACTTTTTACATTAGTAGCAACAACCCTCTGTGGGCCTCCCACAACCAGCACCACACTAGTGCAGCGCAACAAGTTGACCATCAGTTGGCAATACACATCCCCCTGCGGGAGAACGCTCACCTGGTGGTAGTACACTCTGTCAAGACACACAACACAGGGGAATAAAAAGAAAAGAGCAAGGGCACTCAGTAAAGAGGTCCAGGATGAAAAGATTTCATAGTTATAGACACTGATGGTCACAGAAGCCATAGTACTTACAAGGACCTACCAAAAACCTTACGCTATAAAGTTTAGCAATGTGCTAAATACATTTTTTCACTCTTAGTTAATTCTTTTAATCACCCACAAAATAGATATTATATCTGTGTTATGGATCTGGAAACTGAAGCCAGAAGAGTTAAATAATCTGTCCAAGGGCCTAAGAGTTTCAATAGTACTGAATTCAAGAATCCACACAAGCGTCTGTTTTAAAAGGGAGAGATGTCTAGAGAAAGCTTGTGGCAAGCAACCCCAAGGGACAGCACCGGAGGCCTTATCTGCTTGCGTCCCAGCTCCGTGCACCATTACACTCCGTCCTGAGCATCAGTCCTTTTAGAGGAGTCACACAGGTTACAGACAGGCCTGGCAGTGTTGATGGTCTTGATTTACAAAGGAAAAGAAAGGAAAAACACAGACATTAAATGATCCACCTATCATTCTCCTTTTCCTCCTCAGAGCTCCATCGTCCCTCATCCAGGCCCACCCCCACACGCAGGTGGGCAGGTAGGCATGCTTCTAAGATCCTTCTTCAAGTAGGACCCTGGGGACGGGGCTGAAGGTGGAGGGTCCTCAGGATGCCTGATGCAGCATACTCTTTCAATGATCTTATTTGAAGTTGCTAAATAAACCACATTGAAATTAACATTAAAGCAAGCAGTTTTACCTGGGGTTAAAAAAAAAAAAAGTTTACATGAAAAACTGGGCTGGCATCTGTGAAATTTTTGTTGCAGACTGCATCAGGTTGGACTTCCGTCTCCCTGTCCCCAAAACCATGTCAATCTGAAGCTTTGAAAAGCATTGAAATGATCAACTCAGAAAGCTTTGTGCTTAACAATGGAAAAATCTGATGCTCTGCTATAACTATAAGAAACGACTGAAATCCCTACAGCAAGAAAGAATCTGCAAGTTGGAATTGGCTAATGAGATTACAGCTCACAAATGTCCTAACCTCCATTCAGTTTTATTTTAACCTGGGGGGAGGGGAAGAAGTCGAAAAGTTAGTAATTAATTAATTTCCTTCACAAAGGGCATAATTTAGAACATGCACAAGCTGGGACATATGAAAGTTGGAAAAAAGAATTTTTATTCTACACTAACTAGATCCTTATCTGAGCCCCCACCATTCACAAAATGTGATGATCAAAAACATTTATATAGAACATACCTTTTAGTTATATTTCACACCAAATTATTCAGTTAATCCTCAATGCACTGATGGGACCAGTAAAATTATTATCCTACACTTCAAACATGCAATGTGCTAGTGAATCCTGTAGTACCACCTTGGTAGAGCTGAATCTTAGAGTATAATTTTAGAAGTCATTCAGTGCTCGCTTCTCATTTTACAGACTGAATCCCAAGGACACTAACCCTCCCAAGGTCATGTCACTGGGCCGTGGAGCTGGGCCTGCACTGGGGCCTTCTAGCTCTTCCCACTACGGATCAGTGTCTGACCTCAGACCATATACCTCAAATGGAGGAATGTGCAGAGACCCTGGGGCCTGGGCCTAGCTGTCCTACCTGAAGGTCATACAATTGATCTGAAGCAAACTGCACCTTCTCTTGAGGCTTCTGTTTCCTTCTTCTCGACAATAATATTAAGAAAAACCTTACAAAATTTCTATCATCACTAATTGACATTACTTGCATACTTTATTTGCTCATAGTTCCTTGGTTCCTGGGAAAATAAGACACAAGAACCATGATAGCTGAGGTGCCCACCTAAGCTAAAGACAATGATTCTAAGTGAATCAATTCTGGCCTGGACTGGCACGGAGCTTTCTCTACATAAGCATTTTATAGCAGAACCAATGCTATAAATTATTTCATTTTTAAATTCTTGAGCTGAAATTTTTATTCAATATCTTTCATAAGAATCACTCCAAAAAACAAAAAAAAAGGGAGGCCAATAGTGTATAATGCTGAACTCCTAGGTATATGCCAGACATGGCTCTAACTACTTTAAATGTATTTAATCATCACCCAAACCCTATTAAGATGGTTCAAAGGTCACTAAGCCAATAAAATCTGAGCTTTTAAAAAGATATATTTAGGTCTTTATCTTGTACTATGAATAACCACTATGAAGAGAACAATATGCAATGAATTAATTAATTCTTGAAACTGTCCTATTAATCGGTTTTAAAACTGTCTCATTGCTATTGTTTCTCAATAAATAATAAAAAAAAAATTTTTTTTTTGAGACAGGGTCTCATTAAGTTACATGGTTTCAAACTTGGGATTCTCCTGCCTCAGCCTTCCAAAGTGCTGGGATTATAGGTGCGCACTACCACAAAAAAAAAAAAAAAAGATATATTTAAACTGACATTAATGTTCGCTTTTTAGCATACATCCGGCCATAAAGAAACACTTTGAGGTTCTGGATTTGATTTAAATTAGGAGCTTAAACCATAGCCTTTCTGATTTAAATTGAAACAACCTTTTAATATTTCTCCGACCCATAGCCTTTCTGATTTAAATTGAAACAACCTTTTAATATTTCTCCGACCCTACTGCCTACTAAAAACATCACATTTCCTCCATAGGCAAGACAATGTAGTACTGACTTTTTTTTTTAAATGATTCATCAAAAAAATTTCCACAATCCCCAGTTCTGCAAAAAAAGAAAAAAGAAAATTTCCAAATATAGAAAGGCTGAGAGAGAAGGTGGTATACCCCCTCCAACACTCTTTGATGCCAAGGTAGGAGGACCACAAATTCAAGCCCAGCCTGGGCAATTTGGTAACTTAGTAACTTCAAGGGGTGCACTGGAGATTAAGCTCTATGTGAAGGTCTTGGGTTCAATGCCAGTACTGAGGGGGAAAAAAAAAAAAAAATATATATATATATATATATATATATCTCACTTATGTCCCTTATATCCATCATCAGCTTTAATCATCCTTCTTAATGACTTTTTCCCCTTCCCATATACTTCTTTTTTTTGTTTTGTTTTGTTTTTTTGTTTTTGTTTCGTTTTTTGGTGGAACCAAGGATTGAACTCAGGCCCTTGCGTTTGCCAGGGAAGAGCTTATTCCACTGAGCCATCTCCCTGGCCCCTCCCCATACTTCTTAATGAAAGGGTTTTTTCTTTTCTTTTTAAACAAGTACTACTACACATTCTCTATGGGAAGCCTTATACAGAATCCCCTTCATGTCACCTTAAGCTACACCATAATTTCATTTTTTCCTTCCAAAATTTCTAGTCCTTTTTTCTTTTTCCATGATTGAGTTATTTTTTTTCCCATAATTTTATTGAGAAACAACTAGCAATGAGACAGTTTCAAACCAAATTGGTAGG
>NDGN011328563.1:0-11346 GCA_002564285.1 Tympanoctomys barrerae
GATTCTTCTGCCTTCGCCCCCTGAGTGCTGGGCTTACAGGTGTCCACAGGCTTCAGATGCCACTGCACTGCTAACACCCCGGTACTCTTGAGGCACGTGTGAGCCAGGTTCTCCTCTGTGGGAGGTCCTTGTGGCAGTTTCATGGGCTGGATTCTTACGAGATGCTTAACCAGTTTCCGTTTTGCATTTACTGAAGGGATGTTCTTATGAACTTGTGGAGTGTGTGCTTTTTCTAATCCAAGCATCTTGATTACATCTTTTTCCCAATATAGTTGTCTTATCATACTTTTTATTCTGGTAAAAACATGCAGTTTTATGAGGGTACTGTGGATCCCCACCATACTTTTCGTGATCTTCAAGTGAAGGCTGAAACACTTTATCTGGAATTTTTGATTTGGTAACTTTGTGACAAATCCCGTCTGTACCCTTGAGAGATTCCACATGTTTTGTCATAGTCTGTTGGCTGTTTGGAGGCCTGTGAACCACTGAATGCAAAATCACTGCCATAGTGTCATAATTATTTGTCTTCAGAGGTTGTAGGAAGCAGACAGATCTGCTGGTGAAATGCTCTGGAAATGGACAGGTTCTCCCCTTCTCTGCTGCAGCACCTGCTAAACGTCCAGCCTGAACTCAAAATTGTAGTATATGTAAAACATTTAATTTTAAAGTCTTGGTCCAAATTTGATCAAGGTTTAATTTTCTTAGACACACTATGTTGGATTTCATTAAGTATAACCAATGCATAGCAGAGTTTCTGGCTTATTGATAAACAAATAGCAATTACTTAGTGAAGAAGTTTGCTACTGGGGAAATATGGAACAATCTTCCTCAAAAAATCTGTTGAAGTGGCATTTATAGAAGCTATATATTTCTGTCCATGGTCAGAAATTCTTGAGACTAGAAGTTCAAGATTAACTTGTTTATCATCTTTAGATCAACAAAGAATTGTATATGGAGAAATTTAGGGCAACCATGCCGTGGGCCAAGAAAAGAAACATAAAATTCTATTTGTTAATAGCAATAAAGATTAGCACCCAAGGAGTAATTCTGATTGAAATTGAGCAGTTAGGCACAAATCACAAAAGGTAAATGAGAGGAACACTGAGAGAACACCAGTTATGTTCTAGGTACTGTACTGTATTATGAGCTTTTCATGTTTTATTTCATATATACAAGCTTTATTACTGTGTACATTACAATAAAGTACAAAATTGAGATTGAGGAGAGTTAAATTGCTGAAGGTCTTTTATGTTGTAAGTAGCTGAGTTAAAGGTTGAATCTTTGTAGAATATCTAAGAAATATTACACTTTCTTTACTCCACATTTGTGCTGCCTCCAGGGATTATTTTTGACAAGTTTGAAAATATATCAAAATGAATAGCCTGCCTATTGGTTGTTTCTGTTTTTTTTTTTTTGGCATGAATCATAATCTACATAATCAGTGCATATATACTTGTAGGAAATAGTTTGTAAGAATTTGAATAACTTATTTTCTGAACCTCAGTCTGCACTATTATAACATGGTGGTTTAGAAATAGCAACCTCTTAAGATTATAGAATGAATTAGAAATAATGGTTTCAACTTCTGACAATTAGCAGCTGTGCTGATAACTCACTACTATTATGGATTATTGGCTTATATTGGGTTATTTTGCTAAATTCAAGTACCTGCAATCCTTGGACTGGCATCAAGTGTGAAAAGGTCCTTCAAAGACTTCTCCAAATACAGCTTCTCTAACTGCAATGAAGCACTCATCTCTGACAAAACAAAACAAAAAAGGGAGGGATATGTTGGGAGCCATGGAAGCTAGGAAATAGAACAAATGTGTGTTTGCCTAAAGCAAACAAGCTACCTCAGTCCTGAGATAAACATTCTGTCCGGTTACAGTCAGCTATTAGCTATTAGGAAATCTTGTGTCACATGTTACTAACTTTGAAAAGTTTAAATACTGTTTTGTTGTGAAAAAAAATGTATATATGTATATACAAGATAGGAAAGATATAGAGTTACTTTCTCTTAATTCATTGAGAAGAAAGGTTTGTATTAATATTGTTTAGAAAAGATATCATGTCTACATTCTTGTCCTCTGAATACTATGAAGACAACAATATGCAATGTATTAATTATTGTAATTGCCCTACTAACCTATTTTGAAACTATTTTATTGCTATTTTATCTTTTTTTCTCATTAAAATGAATAATAAAAAAGAAAGAAATAATGTTTGCAATGGGCCCAGGACAACATGTGGCATACAATAGGAGATCAACAGCTGGGGGCAGGTGTCACTAATGACAGGCATAATTTACGTGTTGGCCTCTGCTCTGCTCTTGTGGACAGTGGTTACTGAGCTTCTGAGCTTCTAACAGCACACACTGACTTCTGTGCTAATGTAAATGTTCTTAGGTAGGGATACCAACTGAAAGGGCTGAATGCCAATTGAAATATCCTTCACTTGTAGAGTAAGTTAGCCAAAATTTCAAAATCTAGTCCTGTAAGCCTTCAGATAGCTTTATAATCTTAGTTAATTCTCAGTTTTACAGCAATCAATTTCATTACAATGGGCCACTTCAGACATGTACAAAGTTAATATTAATGTAAAAATATATATCTACCAGCCAGATTTATTTGCTCAAGTTAAATCGTGACTGCCGTACTAACTTGTCTTTTTTGATTTGTTTTTCTTTCATCTAAATATTTTTTTTGAAATATCATGAGAAAAATTTCAGTTCATGTGTCTCCTATGCCTTTGAAAATACATCAAAATAGAGCATTTTATTACACGACATTATATATAACACATTCAACAAAACTAGCAATAATTCTTGGGTATTATTTAATATTCAGTTCATAATCCAAAATAAGGGCAGCGTTGCCTTAACATAACTTACTAATGTCACCAAAATTCCACAATGGTATTTAGTCAAGTCCCTAGCACTTTTGTTTTTGAATCTAGAGCAGATGCTGTGGCCCCTTCCTTTCATGGCTTTGGTCCTCACAGAAACTGGGTCATGTTCTGCATTCGTACATTCTGGATTTGTCTCTGCTTCTTTCTGACATTTAACTCATTTCTCTGTTTCTGACAAATAAAAGTTAGCTCTGGAGTAGAGGCTTGCTTATATTGAGTTTCTTTTTCTTTGCTATGGGTATTGAAAGATGATAGCAGGTGCTTCCTAAAGAGGCCACAGTGTCTGGTTGTCCTACTTTTAGCGATGCTAAAATTGCGAAGTCAGCCTCCCATTAATGATAATTGTCTGATATTTTATTAGAAGATACCAAAAGGTGCACTTGTAGTTCTATTGTTCTTTAAAAATACAGCTTTATACAGGTGTAGTCAGCATATAGTAAACTTCATGATTTTCCGAAGTTTTGACATAGACGCCCTGGTGGAGCCCTCACCACAGGCCAGTTTGTTCCATCTCCTGTAATCCTCATAAGGCCCCTCTACCTTCCTTCCCAGTCAGTGACCTGCTTTCTGTCATTATACATTTAGTTTGTACCTTTTTCCCCCTCTAATACTCATCCTCCTAAGATTAAACAGCAATTCCATATAAAATAACTTCAGAAAATTATTCAACATAATTCTAAAAGTTAAAAGAAATTCTACTTTACCTGAGAAAAACACATGAATTTTTAGGTAACTTGTATGATTACTACAACAAACAAGAGTGAAATTGTTCTAGAGCTACACTTCCTGAGCATTAGTATTTCCTCATGGAAGTTAGTTGACTGGTGTTCTTCCTTCCCCTCACAACTTTTATAGATCTCTAGGAGCTGAGAGATAATAACAGGCCAGGGATTTATTCATTTTCTCTCATTATGTTAGCTACTCATGCTTGGCTGCTTGTGTGCTAATAAAATATGTAAGATAATGGCTGGTATCTGCACAAAACATTTTTCCTCTTTATTGAAACCGGAAGCAGAGTAAAGTGTTTTTCCTCATTTAGCTCTTAGATTGCAGTGCACCTTAGACTCACTATGATATAGAACAAGGAACACTGTATACTCCCTCTCCTTCATCTGGCAGACATTGTCAACTGTAGAGCAGAGACACCCAGGACAACTGCATCAGTGACTTGTAGGAAGGCCAAGTCAATTATTTTTCAACAGCAAAATGCTTTCTCAGCAGAGAGATAGCTCATATAGCTTGTGTGATGCCCAAGAAAGGCAAAAAGCTGGTGAGGGGCAAATGAAATGCCACAGGCACTGGGAAAGATGACCTGCTGGATAGGAAGGAAGGAAGTTAAATATCAACATGACATGAATATGATGACAGCTTATTTCTTAAAGTTTCTCTTAAACCGTAGAGACTAACAAAGATAATAAATAAGAACACTCACTGGAATATCAACATGTTGATAAGGATTCCCCCCAGGCATATACTATGCTTTTGGCCAAACTACTGAGAGCAGTTAGACCTCTACAAGAAAAGTAACTTGGCTACAGTGAGGAACAAAAGAATTAGAGGACAAAGTGCCCAACATGTTATTGTTCTATACCTTTTCTGATTATATAGTGACCTGAGCTCTGGTAATGATTTTTTGTCTTAACATCTTTCATCTGATATGACCAACTTTATTTTTGATATTTAATATATATTTTTAAGCTCCATGTTTACATTTATGTATCCATGTGTTTTAGATGTGGCTTGTGGAAAAGCAATATGGCTAGAAGTAGAGTTGACAGTGTGATTCCCTAAGGTTATGAACACTGCTGGTCTATGAGTTGACATTTCTGTTCTGATTGGTCAGCACTGGTACTATATCTACTGTAAAATATTTGTAATATCTTTAAGTTTCATTTTTTAGCACATGTCAATATTTGTAATTCAACTAGAAAAATTAATCTGTTTATTGTGATTAATGATATGATTTAACTTCTAGTTTATTTTAAAGCTTTTGTCAAAATCAGTTGATTTTCTCTGATATTTATGACAGGCTAAACAATGTTCCCAATCTCCAAATATTCATACCCCAATTCCTGGAACTTATGATATTATATTATTTGGCTGAAGAGATATTCTAGTTGTGATCATATTAAAGATCTTGAGAAAGATTATCTCAGGGGACTCAACGTAATCCATATGAGGGCTGTGTAGGAGGGATTAGGAAGGATTAGGATTTGACTCATGTAAGGAAGAGCCCACAGAAGTATAATGTTTCTGTAAGTTTGTAAAAAGCAGTGTCTTAGACAACTTGGGCTTTTGCTATAAAATACCACAGATAAAGTGGTTTAAGCAAAGAAATTTATTTTCTCAGCATTTTGGAGGCTAAAGACCAAGGTCGAGGTACTGCTGCGATCACGTTCACATGAGATCTCTCTTCTCGGCTTGCAAAAGGCAGCTATTTTGCTAAATCCTCACATGGTCCTTCCTTTGTACATAGTGTAGGGATAGATTAAGGCACGTAGGAAGGAAAATACAGGGCAAGCGCAGGTGGTTGGGGCCTGTGGAATCACCACATGCTCTCTGTGCACTGTGTGCTTGAGGAAACTACTGCTCATGAAGCTGTGGCATGCATTTACTGTGTTCTTGAGAAGCCACTGACCTTTTTTATAATCACCCCCAAAACAAAGGCTAAGATCCTGACTGGCCTAGAATGCTAACTTTCACTAATTAGTGAAAGTAATATTTATTTATTATTTTATTTTAATTTTTAGGGAAGGGTCTACAGGGAGTTCAGGGTCTCACTACTAGATTGGACTGGTAGTGATCTGCCTGTTTACAGCTTACCAAGATCTGGGATTACAGGTGTACACCACCACACCCAGTCTTGCCATCTCAGCATGCCTGAGGGGCAGGGCCAGCATGACAGGCCTGGGGATTGAACCCCTGGCCCCTGAACCTACTTTCAGGCACTTTAGTCCATTGAGCTATTTGGCCGGTCCTTGAAAATAATATTTAGAAACCAGCTTCCTCTCACAGGTATGAGTACACTCCAAAACCCACCAGACAGTCCACTCAGACCCCCTACCTCACAGCACACTCTGCTCTTAAGATAGCTTTCCCTGGCATTTGCTGCACCATAGATAAACTTTGTTTCACATCACTTCAGTTCTAACTTCTCCATTTTCTATTGGGAGTGTCGGTTTTGAGCCAATCTCCACCCCACGCCTTCATTCTTTGTCAGAGTGAGGTTAACAGACCCAGTTGTAGTGGCAGACTCTGCACCTCTCAGAGGTGATGCAAAAATAGCTTTCTCTTTTCCTCTTCTAAGCCCATGTCCTATTATGTAAGGGCCTGTGGTTGTGATCTCCCTTCAGCTTGACTGCCTTCAAAGCCTTATTGAGTGAGGAGGAAAGGACATCACCCCAACTGTCCAAGAAGGTTTATTGCAACACCTGAGAATAATCTTCTTTGTCTGAGTGAAATAGATGTGTCTCTTATAGACTTAAAGGCTTTTTAATAGCAGCTTTTGGCAGATTTTTGAGGGGGTGGGTCAGAGGAATGACAGGCTCCTGGTTTGCTGATGTGTCCTATGTGACCTGCTTGCATGTGCTCTGGGGACAGCTGGTGACCTGAGTAAAATGAAACCTACTCTTCTCTAAGATGGCGGGTGGACTGGTGGTGTCCCGGTCCTGGCTCTATCATTTCTGACTTTAAAGTGTTATAGGAAAATGGGTCATAGTTCTTTTCTTGGCTACTTTCTGCTAAGGAGGGTGATGATGAAAGATTTCTTTTCTTTTTTGTGTGTGTTTTAAAGAGGAAAGTCCATTTGGAGGTATTCTCAAGTGGTTGCTGAAAGATGGCTGCTATTTTTTTTTTCAGAAAAAAAAGTCTTTGGAATAAATTATTTGAAGGAAAAGAGGAATAAGTATTGAGTGGTCCAGGAGGGGTAGGAGCCAATGAGGAGGAAGGGGAACCCAATCATTGGGAGAGCCTTCTGGGAGTTTGGAAGCCTGTTCACAAAGGTATTTTTCCCCATCTCTGATGAGCCCTGATTTGTTAGAGTAAAAGCAGCATTAGTTTTGGAGTAGAACATGTATGCTGCTCTGTAAAAGGCCTCTGGGGTTTTGTATAATGACTGAAATCAAGGAGTCTACTTGCTTTTGCAGGTGTCCCAGTTGGTTGGAGACTTCTCTGAGTACCTTGGTGAGGTCTTTTGATGGTCTGGTGAAGGAGACAGAGGGAGAGGGACACACACACACACACATACACACACACACACACACCCCAACAGAAAAACAGAGTCAGGGACCTAATCCCTGATCCAGTTCCTATGATTACCCACAGGTGACTATTAGAGGTGACAGCTGTGTCATTGGTTATGCCCTGACATGGGTTATGGGGAGATAGGGATGGGTGGATTAGAAAAGGGTTACTAAAGAGAGGGTGGGAGTGAGGAGGCCTAATGATTAGGTTTTGGTCCAGTTGGTAGGTAAGCAAATGCACGCCTTGTCTCTGCAAACCCAGAAAGTGCCAGTCTGTGGAGAACTGGTGGGTTAGGAAGCGGATGTTGGGCTGCTTGAGTTTGTGACCTATATGGAAGAGTTAAAAGTACAGCTATTAAGGGAGGAGGGAATGATGCTGGTTGTAATATTTCAGGATCTTCTTGATGAAGAGTGATAAATGTTTGGTGTAGGAAGACTCTGCATCAGGCATATTGAGGTCTTTCGATTATTTGGCACCTCCACGGGATAGGGAGAGTATCTTTCAGGGAGTCATTTCCCCTGTATTGGCAATATTCAGGTGTAGTAGTGTCTTAAGCTCCCTGAAAGGAAGCATTTTCAGAGATCCATGAGTTCTCAGATGGTCAACATTGTAGTAAGAAGAGATGGAGAGTAGCTTTGTGGAAGGAGGGTCTAAAAAGCCAACCAGGGCTGGGGAGTGGCTTGTTGGTCTAAGTGCCTGCCTGGCAAGCCCAGGGACCCAGGTTTGATCCCTGGTACCACATGCTGTGCAGGCTCAGGAATCCTGGGTGGGCTGTGCTGGCCATGGAAACTGGTCATGGTGGTGCACACATGTGATCCCGGTATGGATCACTATGAGTTTGAATTGCATAGTGAGACCCTGTACCAGACATATAAATACAAGATTTTTTTTTTTTAAAAAGAGCCAACCAGAGTATAGTGATCTTGTTTGGTTCTTGAAATGCATGTAGGATTAGGTTGAGTTAGACAAAGTTCATTTTGGGAGGGACCAGTTATAGCTAATTGCAGCAATTGGTGAGCCTTCAAGGGTGGGACTGGAAGTCTCTGAGTAGTGCAGCCTTCAAAAGTATTTGTCGGGGCTGGGAAGATGGTTCAGTGGATGGCTCAGTTCCCTGGCAAGTACAGGGGTCTGAGTTCAATCCCTGGTTCTGCCAAAAAAAAAAAAAAAGTATTTCTCAGTGTTCAGAGGGGAGCAGGGATTACTGAGTCTGCTATCGGGGAAGATGAAGTCAGATCTAGCAGGGTTGATGGTTCCATTTAATGTTTGGATGATTTTAAACATATGAAAGTGCTGATTGAGATTTCTAGGAAGGAGATATTGGGTCTGCTCAGCTAAAAGTGAAAAGGTTTTAGGAGTCAGGGCTGAGAAGAATAGTAGAGAAGGAGTCTTTGAAGTCTAAAGCATAAAGTATTGATTATTGAGGGGGAATACAGGAGAGGAGGGCATAGGGGTTGGTAACTACTGGGTGAGTGAGAACAACAGCTTCACATTAATTGTTTGGAGATCTTGGATTAATCAGAGGGAACCATCATGATTTTTTTATAGAAAGCATAGGAGTGTTGTGGAGGGGGAATGGGTATGGGGTGAGGATCATGGCCTTGAGGAAATTGATAATGGGCTGGAGGTCAAGATGGCCACTGGGGCTGGGGAGGGGTTTGGCTGACTGTGACAGCTCCAGCAGGGTTCTTCAGGGCTGTTATTGGAGGTTGATGATATAAGGCTATAGAAGGGGTGTGTGTGTGTGTGTGTGTGTGTGTGTGTTGTGTGTGTGTGTGTGATCCAGACAATAGAATCCACCTGTGAGTTAATGAGTTAGATCACCCAAGAAAGGAGAGTTTAATTTGGGGTACAACTGGTAGGATAAGGAAGGGCTCAGAAGAAAGGGAAGGAATATAGATGCCCTTGTGCAGTAAGGGGTATGGAGCAGTGGGGAATTAACAAGAAACAATGAGTGAAAGTTAGATGACCTAAGGAGCATTATAAGGGGGAAGTCTTGGTTGGTGTTTTTATTAGGCCCTTCAGGACAACCAAGGATAGGAGGGGAGCAAAGGTTATAAGTATTCAATAAGAACAGAGGGGCTCACTGCTGTTGTGGACTGCTGGACTGTGTTGGATTGTTTTGCTGAATTCATGCACCTATAGTATTTAGATGCCAATGGAATACCCATTTCTGACAGGACTAAACAAAAAATGGGATACAAAGGAAGGACCATTGTGTATTTGTATATGCAGAATAGTTAGGATAGTTATACAGCTACTTTTGTTTAATTCAATGAGAAGAAAAATTTGTGCTAATGGTGTTTGGACAGGATATCTTGTGTGCATCTTATACTATGGATAACCACTAAGAAGATAATAATGTGCAATGTATTACTTATTGCAACTGTCCTATTAATCAGTTTTGAAACTGTCTTATTGCTACTTGTTTCTCAATAAAATAAAATAAAATAAAATAAAATAAAGAAATAATCCCCTTGTGATTTGGGGGAAAAAAAACAACAGAGGGGCTGGCCCCTGAGATGACCAGAAAGGAAACCCATTTTCTAGGTGACATCATTGTTACTGGTGGATCCATTGACAACATTATGGCTGGGGCCTTGAGATTCTGACCACATTAATGAGCAGGTACAGGTGGACACAAGGCCATGAAGGCCACCAGGTCTTCTCCAGATGTGCCAGGTTGCCTGGAGGGGAGAGAACTCAGAGGAGGTGTTGAGTTCCCCAGAAGGCTTCCCATTTCCCAGTGACCCCAATATCCACAGTTATGACATAGCTTTGTAGGAGTCCTTAGATGAGGACAAGCTTTTTCCTGGTGGCTCAGATTGCCACAGGGAAAACAGTTGCTAGGCGGGTATGAGCAGATTGCCCTTAAAAGGTTTTTCAGCTGGGAATTGAACTAGGGAAGCCAGGATTTGCTACTTGGCCTTAGTCTGTTTTTCTTTTAGGATTATCTGTTCCTCATCTTAGTCATTGAAAACTTTAAAGGTAAGATTTATAAGGTCCTTCTGTGGTGTTTGGGATCCATTTTCTAAGTTTTGGAGATTTTTGCAGTTGTCTGGATAAAATTTGGAGATGAAGTGGAGGTGTGGAAGAGTTAGACTCTCAGGAGAGTTAGGATTAGTATTTAATAATGGCCTCTGAGAGGCGTTTCATAACAAGGACTGGGTCTTTTTCTGCTCTCTGAGTGAATTCTCTGAAGGGATCATAGCTGATTTCTTTGTTTACTTTTTCCACTTTTTCCAGGATCATGATCTGTCTTATCAGAATTGCCAAGTTGATAGGTCCATCTGGAGTCTTGGAGCTCCACCCTAGGGATAGCGCAAGCTGCCTCACTGTGGCTGTCAGGGTGTTAGTGGTGGAGTTTGTTGGTATGGTTTGCAGCTGTCTGCTAAGTTTGTCCCATTTCTTCATCAATAAGGATGAATAAGAAGGTAAGATAAATATTTCCCCAGTGAAGTTATGCATTTCAGTAGATAAGAGCAATTACTGTCAGAACTTATTGAGATTTTCTGAGTAGGATGCCATTTTTTTTGTTGGAAAATTTCTAGATTAGTAATTGAGAAAGTAACATGAGTGCAAACAGACTCCTCAATACCTGCTGCCTCATAGAGGTGTAGGCAATCTACACATGCCTTATAGAGGTATAGGATGGGTGAGGTGTGTGTGTGTGGTAACAGGTGAGCAGAGAGAGGGTGAGAACATGTCTGAAGGGGATAAATGGGCAGGCTGGAGAAGAGGGCTGGGCCTGAGGAGGCCAGTGGACTGAAGGATATTGGAAAAGTTCAGTTCCAGGATGAGAGAGCGGTTGACGGTTGGGAGAGTTCTGGGCTGGTTAAGATTGTTGAAGTGGGAGGCTGTAGGATGGGAGATCATCAATGGGATTAAATTAGTCAATAGAGGCGGGTGTGTGTGGGGTAAAGACATGACATTATTGGGTTAGAAGTTGCATAGGAGTTTAGATTAGGTTTGACATGGGGCAGCAGGTTTATGTTCAGTGAGAAAACTTGGGAGGGAAGAGAGAGTAGGACAGAGGAAATGCTGCTCACAGAGAGAGAGAGAAAATCTTGGATGTAGGGAACCTCTGACCCTTTGCCATGTCCCTGGAAATAATGATCAAGATTTCAGAGTTTTTCATTGCAGCCCTCCTTTTTCTCTAATTTTGGTCTGCAAACTTAAGTTGTTAACCATCCAGAAGAC
>NDGN011328566.1:0-12877 GCA_002564285.1 Tympanoctomys barrerae
TGTGTGTGTGTGTGTGTGTGTGTGTATTTAGTACAGAGTCTACAGGGTCTCACTACACAGATTTTTTTTTTCCTGTATTTTAGGGAAGGGTCTACAGGGTGTTCAGGTTCTCACTACTAGATCAGATTTGTAGTGATCCGCCTGTTTACAGCCTCCCAAAAACTGGGATTACAGGTACGCACCACCATGCCCAGTCTCAATTGTTGTTTTAGCACTCCTCCCCCCCGGGGGGGGGGGCGGGGTCGGCCCTGTCCTAGCATCTGCCTAAGCAGGCTCTTTAGTTCACTGAGCTACCTGCCCCCCACCAAAAAAAGAAATCTTAAGATAAAAAAAGACTCTTGAAAATCTTTCACTATATTGCCCCAAGCTAAATCTTAAGGAGTAAAAGTTAACATTAAATACATAGATATTAGCAATAGATACACACTTTCTAAAATAATCTGCTTTGGGGGCCAGGGAGATGGTTCAGTGGAATAAGCGCTTCCCTAGCAATCACAAGGGTCTCAGTTCAATCTCTGGTTCTGCCAAAAAATAAAATAAAAATAATAAAAATAAAAATATGAAATAATCTGCTTGGTATAAAGTTTGAAAGCTGTTGCTTTGTGGTGACGTTCTAAATTTCTTCATTCTAATTGGCTCCTTTTTGGTGCATCTGCGGAGGCGGAAGTGACTCATACTGAAATGGAGGAAACTGGAAAGGTGTCCAGAATAGTACACGTAGGTGGCACGCGCTAGTGTTTTAACTTACTCATACTTGAGAAAATGTGTAAGCAAACTCCTCTTATTTTTTGATCCCTTATTTGTATTGTACGGCATAAGTTGAAAATACCAAAAAGTTTTTAAAAATTATTTTACTAGGGATCCGACCTGGGCCTGCAAACTTAACTACTTTTTCAGTCCCCGTTTTATTTTTCACTTTGAGACAGAGGCTGACTTGGTCACTAAATTGCCCAGATAGAGCTCAAACTTAGGGCCCTCCTCCCTCAGCCTCACACAGTGCTGGGACTATAGACAGCACCACCTCAATTAGCTTCAGATAAAATCTCTAGGACACTAACTAGAACCATTTGGTGTGATTAGCTGAGCTCAAATAATTTATTCCATCTCTCACTGAATTGGAATAAGATGTAATGTTTTCTGCTATAGTGTTTATATGTTCTGGTCCTTCAAGAATATTGTCTCTCTATCCTCTCTTCCTTTAGAACTCCAGTCCAACCTCTTCAAAGCATTCTGGTTGGGCCCATGACTTGGACTGTGTGGCCCCCAGTCTGCTCATCCTCTGCCTCAACACCCTGCCCTCCCCACCCCCACTTCCCAGCCTCATGGCTGGTCTCACTGTGGTTAGCAACGTGGAGTGCTATTTCTCTTTGCCACAATGATCTGTTCAGATATGAGGATGGATCCAAAGTTATTACTTTCTGAATTTTGGCAAAGATATCCTATGATTTCAGAAATACTCAGGAATCACAAAGAATTGCAGGACATGAAGGAAACTTGAGCACATGAGGAGTATGCTCTATTACTTTTGAGGGCAAGAAGCTTCAGAACTGCTAAGATGTTCATTCTCTCCAAATTAATCTGTGCCTAGTATCATTTTGAACAAAATCAGAAACCAAAATTCAAATGAGACACATGGGTTAGAGTTAAATGTAAAATATAAAGTTATAAAAGTAATAGGAAGACCATGAGAGCAAACATTATCTAAATGTTGAAGTGGAAAGCTTTCTAATTTAACACCAAAAGGTTCTAAAGCATAAGGAAAAATAAAGATAATTGACTATATCGTTTGTATCAAAGAACATATCATTTATGAAATCAAAAGAATGATACATCAAGAAAAATATTTGCAGATATGAGATAAATGAAGTTAAGAGTAATAATATATAAAAAAGTAACATCAAGCACATACAAACAACTCTATAGGAAGAAATAATTATATCACAGGGGAAGGCAAACCCAAAAGGAAATAATGACCAACAACCATAGCAATAATGATCAACAGATTGCAGATTAATTGAACTATATGGTATCATCTGTCAGAATACAAAGATAAAAAATACTAACAATGCCAAATATTGATGTCATTCTAAAGAAATAGGCTTTTTAATATATTGTTCATTATGATGTAAATTAGCTCAGTATTTGGGGGGCAGTATTCATTCTACCATTGTTCATTGCAAAATAAATTTTAAGTGCTAAAATCTCCATCAAGAGGCACTTTACTAGGCAAAAATTAAGGCATAACAAAAACATTAATACTTAATATTCATCAAATGAAAGCTTTATAATTCCTATGTGAGAGAAACCCTGCCATGTTATAGGAAAGAACAAAAATTACAAAAATGTCTTAAGACCAAATGTGTAATTGAGTCATGGACAATGACCATTTTGCCTACTTCTAGTGAATGCTTAGCACACATCAGACACTGAACTGCCCACCAGGTGAAGCAGATGTGAGCAGTCACACATGCCAGCACATATCCACACATCTGTGTGCATGTGCGTCCCACACCTTACCTCTGTGGAGTAGGAGCAGTGGAGGGGAGGTGGTGGAGGGAGAATGCAGGCAGGCAGAGTGGTCCAAGAAGGGCTGAGGATCCCTGTATTATCACTATACACAGAAACATTTTAAAAAATCTTTTAATAGATACTCTGCAGCTTTGTTATCAGGGAAAAATCAACACAGCTATTTACTTAATAAGAAAAGGAGAGATATAGAAATATAAGATACTGCAATCATTCTGGGTTTTTTTGTCACCTTTTCTTTTATTTTTTCAATTTATTTTAAAGAGAAAAAAAGATAAATAAGCAATGAAACCAAGTTTCAAAACAAGTTAGTAGGATAGTTACAATACTTGATACATTGCCTATTGTTGCTCATGCTGTTTTAAGACATACTTGGATTTACAAACACATAATTAAAAAGTTGCCACACAAGATACCTTGACTCTAGAGGCAGACCTATATGCCAAGATATGAAAAAGGTCAAAAGGAGGTCTTAAATTCAATTTAAAAATTCATTAAGTGTCATTGCCAAAAGAAACATAAATAACCCAAGGTTTAACTTTCTCCCTTTCTGTACTACTGTCTTTTGTTGCCAGTTGGATTTATGAAATGTGACCACATCAGCAGAATAGATTATACTCCTTCAATCAAACAATATCAAATAACATGAAAAGTTCTCATCTCTGTGGGGTTGGGATTGTCCACAACAGTCCTCAGCCCATATTTCAAGGATCCTCCTGACCAAGCCCTTCATTATCTTTTGAAAAGAAATACCAAAAGCTTTCAAATAATATTGCAAAGTAGCCACAGGCAAAATATGTGGACTAGAAAAATCACAAATATAGCAGATTAAAAGATTTAATATCCAATACCAACTCATTCTCTTGAAAAGTGTTCTTCCCACAAAAGCATTTGTTCACAAATACTAATGTTTTCTCTGTACCTTTATAAATCTCTTTACCATCTTGCAGGATAAACAGTTGAAACAAATGTTTGCTGAACACACAAGGACACAGGAGTCCAGCCTGTGACAGGTCATGCTTTTTATAAGATCGTGTTGGACTTATGAGCTAAAAGATGTGTGTCAAATTCTAAAAGCTTTAAGCTTCTGAAAAATTGCCACTTAGAATTCATATATTTAGGAACTACAACTGGAAAAATTACTGAAAATATATAATTCTTCATCACAAAATACTGCCTAGGTCAAGAAGTAGGAAGATTATGAATGACTAAATCATTATTATTTTTTTTTTTGGTACTAGAAGAGAATAGCCAAAAAAGTATGAATTTGTCCTCAATATAAATATGGAGGGGAAGAAAAACAGTAAAAAATTGAATATAACATCTATTGGAAGCTGTTATGATTTACATATTTTAGATAAATCTTACTCTCCTGGCACGATGTTTGCAAAGCATTTTATAGATATTTTATAAAGTCTAAAGCCTTATCTTTGCATGGCCAAAAAGTTAAAGATAGGCTTTTAGTGGGAAAATTTCTTTGAAAAAAAAATAGTTGAGCTTGCGTTTTTCCAGATGCTCAGTGTCCTAGTGATGCTACGCTACCATATCAGCAGCATTGCTGGGTAACTGAACTTATACAATGTTGTGTTAGTAGACACATAAATGAAAAGTCCAGTACTGAATTTTTAAATATCACATTGAAAGATCATCCAAATAAAATATAAAAATGGCAGGATGTCGATCAGTGGTAGAGCATCCTTAGCTGCAATCTAGTGTCCGGAAAAAAGATTCCCAACAACATGCACCCTACACTGATTCTGATCTGGTAAGGCTGGTAGAACCATACTCATTCATTTTCAAAAGCACTCCAGGTGAGTCCTGACAAGGTAAATTTGTGAAGCCTTTTCTTCATCTCTCTATTTCCTTGGTCTTGCATTTCACAACACAGATTGACAACTAATTACTCATAACGGAGTAGAGAAAACCACTCCCACTTAAGTAAGCAAGATTCAAGTAAGATTAATACCTGTGCACTTCATCTCTCAAAATGATCTATTTCTGACCTTCTAAAACCTACTAAACAAAAATCAATTATTCTCATATTACTTACCTGGATTGAAACTTAATAATCCCAGTTTGCTTCACTACTGGTTAGTACAAGTCACTAACAAACTTGTACTACATTAGTCTCCAAGATCAAGTGGCTGAGAGAGATGTTAGAAATTGTGTACCATGAGTCGACTATACTTCATTCCCCCTTAGACTCTAACATGAATTTTAAGCTGTCATGTATGAGTACACCCTATTACACAAGGCTGAACACAAAGTTAGTTTCTTTACAATGCTCTTCCTTTGAGAAATGTGTCTGAGAGGGGCAAGGGGAGGGTGGCTGCCTACATTTCCTGCTAGTGGTAAGCATAAATTTGGCTGTGGATTCTTGGAATACTGCCATGAAGACAGGTGGTTCACTACATTTTTATTTTGAGCTCATATTTCTAAGCGCTAAGAAACCACAATGATAGATGACATAAAATGCATGACTAGATATTCAAAGAATTAGTTTAAGTCAAGTATTCATCAATTCTATCCTCTACCATTTGCTCTCCCGAGTTAAGAACTAGATATTCAGGTGCCATAGTCAATCAGTCATAGCGTGTTAGACCTCGAAGCTTTGTATGGAATTTCCTATAAGGACAGTTCATGATTTTTGTAGGGAAGTAAAGGCTGTTCTTTAAATAATAAACCATACAGACTGTCAAATTAGGCCAGTTTTCTTAGCCTGGTTATCAGCAGAAGTGAAACAACAGAAGCCAGCTTTAATCTTGCTTTCATTACACGTAGAATGAAATATATAGTCTGAAAATATATTTATCGCTTTACATTTATAACTTGATAAACAAAGTTAGCAATACAACATTACTTTCACCATTATTAAAGTGAATCCATTCTTGCCCAATCTGCACAGCTCAAAATTACCATCATTCTACCAATCCCTATCAAGTCATGCTGCTTTCTGAATTTCCATACAATCCGTCACAAATGCTACTTATGAACTATGTAACAGTTTTTCATGATCATCTTTTCCCTGCATCTCCACTGACAATGGCCCTGGTCCATCATCTCCGGTCTGGTTAATCCCATTGTTTCCTAATTGAGACTAAGACTGCCTTCTTTCTATTCCTGCTCCACACTACAGCCAGTGAGCATTATTTCTAAGAACCAGGCCTAGGCATGCACTTCCTTTGTTTATAATCTTTTAAGAACATCCATGGCTTAGAAATGACAAATCTTAACAGCTTATTATGCCACCCAGGCCCTTTGAAATCTGCCATCTGCATAGCTTCCTGCCTTATCTCCCATCACTTATGTCCACTGCTCCGCTCCAGGAATTAGCAAAATGCTTTGCACTTAGCAAACAACCAGTATTTGTTCAATGAATGATTGAATCCATCCAGCAGCAAAGCTGAGTAACAACTTCACTAGCAATACGAGCTGCTGTGGCTGCTAAACTACTCTTTGCTACATTCTAAATCCATCATATCATAAGAGAGATAGGCAATGGTGTTATTCTACATAATATATCCATTAGTTCATATGTGAAGAATCAAGGGTTTGCTATGGAGCAAATTTTCTTTCAATGAAATAGTCCATAAACATTGGGCAAAATGGGACCAGTTTCTGAATGAAGTTAAGAAGTTCCTCCTGTATGCGCATTCTCCATTAATGCCTTCCCCAGGTTGGCCATTCGCTACGGGCTGTCCATTCAAAGGAAAAGCTGCGAGCTGACCTGCAGATGTTTCCTCTGAGTTCTTCCAGGAACATACCTAGCTTTCACGTGAAGTCTTGAAGTAATAAGTGGGCTCTAGCAACCGTGTGGTGTTCTAGCATGATCCTTTATGTCTTGGGCAATTTTCAATTCTATAAACCACAAGATAAATATAATTGTAAAATAATTTTATTCATATGTTCGAGCTCTCGTAGGAAGTTGTGCTGCATTGAATGCATTTAATAAATCATTAAATAAACTAGGGGAAAGTAGGGTAAGATATAAAGAGAATGAAGGCTTTCCCTGGAGGAAATTTAAGTATACAGATGAGCCAAGACACTTAACCAAGGGAAAGTCAGCCAGAAAAGCTCGGGGGAGGCAAAGGACAATATGCAGACAACTGCAAAAGATTTAGTGAGAAAATGACTCCCATTTCCTTTGTTTATTATTACAACTATTTGGTATTATAAATTTATGTTTCCTTAAAGCACATGTAAATTTGAAATAATGAGTTATTCCTTTTTTCTGAAAATTTTAAAGCTTTTTCTACTTTCCTTCTTTTCATGCTCACAACCCCAATACCTGACACGTGTGTGCTCAGTTAACGTGACTCCTGTCCTCTGTAGATGTTGACACTGTGTGATGGGAGCCGAAGCTTGGATTCTCTCAGTTTTCTCTTTCCCCTTGAAGTCACCAGTACTGTTCTGATAAAATTCAGACAGGTCACTAGTTATGCCAGTAAATGATAAGAATGTCCTTAATAGCATTATATTTCATTAATTTTTCAAAAATGTACCAGACAGAAATTTTTAGTAACATCAAAGTTGCAGTGTACAAAACAGTAAATTTTTCTCACTATATGGGCATAGCAGAGTCACCCAATTTTTCTCTTTCTATCTTTAAATGATGTGGTCACGTTGATGAATTATTGGGTGCATGATAATAGTTAATCATTTGAGAGAGAGAGAAATACTATAAAGATGTTGATTTCCTCAATATACGTTTTTTAAGTATATTTAGTACAGTGTCTACAGGATCTCACTATGAAGTTTGGACTCCTGGTGATCCTTCTGCTTTCAGTCTCCCAAGCACTGGGATTACATGGGCATGCCACCACACCCAGTGTCAACCGCTCTTCTCAGTGCACCCCAAGGATGGGGCCGGCACAGCATGCCAGAGATCAAACTCTGGTCCCTGCATCTGCCTATGCAGGGGCTTTAATGCATTGAACTATCTGGCCGGCCCCTCAATACACTTTTTAAGTCATCTTTTTTAGATTTCTTGTATTGAAATTACTGTCTAAAATATAAACTAGTTCTTAGAAAACTACCTAAACTTCATTAACCTTTAATTTCTTAACCTGGAAATTAAAAGAATTGACTTGAGATATTAAATCCCTAAAAGTTCCTTAAATTCCTTTCTACTTGCCATGTTCTGCAATTTCATTATATTTTGTGTACATTATAATTTCTTTAATGTCCCTGTGATAATTTTCATGCTTGTCAAAAATATGTGGCTTAGAGCTCAATGTTAAAATGGGTATTTTCTTTGCATGAACATTCAGGGAATAAAATATTTTCCTATTATTGAAAAGTAAAAGCATAACCCCAGAAGGAAAAGTCATAAAATCTCTTACCATTATTATCACATATTTACTAAAAGCAAGCATTTCTGAAGACTGGATGAAAACCTAAATTGTTTATTTACATTTGATAGATTACATATCTAGTGTAAAAATGTTTTAGTGCAACTTCCAAGACAAAGCATTTAAAAACTCTTAATGGCTCTAATATGTATGTAATACTTAACACTAATAATATCCAAGCCCGCACACATTTTTCTAAGTGATCTTCAGATCTCTACTAGAAACAGGTGGCTACCATGTATCAATACAACAGAGCAAAAGCATAAAGAATTATTTGATTATCTGGGTAACATAGTAGTGAAACAATGGAATAATTTGGGAAATTATTCTAACTTCTCCGTACTTCCTATTTATGTATTTTCTTTTTGCTCTCTCTCTCTCTCTCTCTCTCTCTGACTTATTTCACTGAACATCATGCTCTGAAATTGCATCTACTTGCCTACAAATGCCTCAAGTTTAACTTTCTTTATAGCAGAGTGGCACTCCATTGTGTACAAACACATTTTCTTTGTGCTTTCATCTATTCATAGAGTTTACATTTAAAGATATGTGCTAATTTGTTTCATTTATCCTACTGCTTTCTTTCTCTCCTTCTATTTCTTCCTTTCTCCATTTATTCATTTGTTTCTTCTTTGTTAGAGTCTTTCTTGTCAATGACCTGCATGCTGAGTAACACTTTGGCAATCCTTTAATGGTCATGATGCACACTACATTGACCATTGTTATCGTCTAATTATTTTGTTATGAAAGTTTGTTTTGTCTCAGAAGAAGAGTGCTTTTATACCTTCTTTATTAATATCTACCTGTATTACATTAAAATTTTTTAAAAGAAAGAAAAAAGCAGTGAATCCAACTGCTTTCCATTGTATAATGGAGAAAAGCTGTACAGTGGAAAATATCTCTGGATGTCTACATCCCCCATCTTCGAGGAGATCCTCCCACTACCTTGGCAGCCATATTTATACTTTGCTTCCTGCTCAGAGCTGACTGGACCAACAGTGAGGAGTTTTCTCTTGCCAAGCGAGGACAACCTGAATTTCTATATATTGGGGTCCATCTCTGGCTGAGTTTGAGCACCAGATTCCAAATGAGTGGGTCAAGAGACAAGCAGGTTGGTCAATGGTATTCAAGCTGGAAGGCCATGAATGGAATGGACGCCATATGTACTGTGAAGTATAGAGACTGGCAGAAAAGGAAGCACACTTAAAAAAGTAAAGGAGTAGACAGGGAGAAAGGAAAGGTAAAGGTACAAGAAAAGAGTAACGGAGCTAGAGAGAACTGTCTTTCTATTCTTGGGTTGTATTAAAAAAAATCTACATTCCAATAAATTTTCCTCTTTAATCCAGTTTTATCTTAGGCAACTCTTAGTCCTTATAACACAACAATTCTTTAGGCCTGTTCACTCTCAACTCAGTTCACAAGTCTCACGCTAAACATTTTTACTGTGCCACCATGTCACCTCTCTTGAGGGGAGTTCTATTTTGATTAATGTGTGTGACATATATAATAAACATATTCTTCATGGGAACTGCTACACAGGCAAGTCTCGCCTTCATCCCCTTTACTTCCTCTTCTCCCCTCCCCCATCTCCTGACATTTTCTTCCAACAACTAATAGCTTTGCACCAATTAGATTTAATGTATATATTTTTTCTTTTGCTGTAAAAATTGATGTCCTTCCCACTCACCTTAGAGAAATAAAAGGAAGCCACAAAATGAATTTATCCTGCATTTTCATTTTCTTTGCAGAAAGTTAACTCGCACTTTATTAATTGTTCAAAGGGTCCATTTTTTTTAAAGTGATGGAAACTGCAGCTAATTCATTACCTTTATTATTTCGTATTATTCTATAAGCCCAGGAGAGCACAAAACTGCTTAGAATGCTTTTTTGCTTCTTCACTATAATTTTTCATCAACTAGCTCAGGAAAAGGTGGTGCTCATGAATACAGAGATCACTATGCACCTTGCTTGGTACCCAGAATCTTCACAGAAGCCAGAGGAGCTGCAGGCCCAAGGCTGCCCCACACCAGCAAGGTGAGCCAGAACATGGACAGCTAAGGGCGCACAGCCAGTAGAGCTGGTCTACCAGCTGGCCTCCCGAACACCCAAGAACATGCCCTTTGTCTCACACAGATCAGCTGACAGTGAGTCCCCATGCTTCTTTCAACCATTCAACTTGCTTGGAATGAGTGTCTGATGACAGAGGGGTTGGACATCTAAGACACACACCTCTAGGGAACTCTAGAGGTATGTATTGCATTTGCTTGGAGACATAAACAAATCCCTGGTTTTATTCTACACTTTGGCTACTTGCAAGGTGTTCCTGGGTGGCATAGTTCATGTTTTCTCAAAGATGAACTGACTTATTTCTTGTTAAAGGAGTTTTGCTTCCTCCAGCAGTTTCTTATGTTTGAGTAGTCATGGACCCCAGTGAAAATGTATGAAAGTTACGAATCCCCCCACTGACAAAATAAATTATATACAATTTTACTTATTTTTATTTTTTAATATAAGTAAAGTCTTTGTCTTTTATTTAGTAAAGCAATCATGCCACAAGCAAGTCATACTTTTTAAAAGAAAAGACTGATTGTGCTTTTTGAGTTAAAAAAATAATAATAATAAAAAGGATTAGGTATATTCCAACCTCACTGAGTTACACCTTGTGGAATACAGCACTTCTAAACTAAAAATATATCAAAAAGAAAAATTATACCAGGGAAACATCCAGAAGTTATCTTTAGAAGGTCTTAGGATTGGCTAATTCTGCTATTGTCCTATTGGTTGGAGGGGCAGAATAGACAGAGCTATTTAAATCTTCTCCAAATCCCTCTCCGGATTCAGCAGGCAACACTCTGATTTGAAAGAAATTCCACGGCAGCCTGGATGTAAGGGTAGCTGAATAAATACTGGATGGATAAGCATTTTAAACAGTTTGACTTGCCCTGAACACAGGACAGGAAGCATCCTTCACTAGCTGTCCCCCTATATCGTGTTCCCCAATCCCTCTCTTCTAGCCCGCCACTCTCTGAAGAAAGCTGGTTGTCCCATGTTGAGCCACTTTGTGTATTTGAATTTTTTTTTGTTCCATGGAGATTGGAACAAATCTCAATTTGTTTCTCATGTCAAATTGAGAATCCGCTTTGGGTGTGAAATACCTACATCCCACTCCCCACAGGCAGACGGTGACCAGGCTGCTGAAAACCCGACATGAAGGAGGGCCTGGGCCTGGACGCCAACAGGTCAGTCTTCTCACATCTAGTGGTCCACTGCAAGGCTTGTCCAGGGAGGAGATCATCTTGTAGCATGTGGAGATGACACCTGTCATCTGTCTAAGTGTAATTCACGCAAATTGACCAAACCAAAACCAAAACTCCCTTC
Source organism: Tympanoctomys barrerae (assembly GCA_002564285.1). Classification (NCBI taxonomy): domain Eukaryota; kingdom Metazoa; phylum Chordata; class Mammalia; order Rodentia; family Octodontidae; genus Tympanoctomys; species Tympanoctomys barrerae. The sequence goes on from NDGN011328566.1 coordinate 11,256, forward strand.
AGTTTGATTTAGTCCAGGATGCAGTCTTAGGCTGGCCCAACACTAGGAGTAGGATGGAGCTTTGTATGTGTTTTTGTTGAGAGGAAGTATCTTCCAGTCATTTTTTCCCCCCTGTTCTCTCCAAGAAAAAGTCGGGATCACAAGCTATAACCCAAGAAAAAGAATCAGGTTCAGAAAATACTTTGAAGAGATTCTCCAATGCACAATGTGGTGGCTGCAGGTCTGGTAGTGTGAAGGGCAAGAATCTGGAATCTACATATCAAAATGTACTTAAATCCAGTCAGAAATGTGTTTTCAATTTTCCAGTTAGCTTCCTACTTTACACTGATGCTCCACACAAAGGGCCCACCTAGAACTCACAGGAGGGCCGCGGCTTTGTACGTGGCTGGCTCTACATGCTTCCAAAGCAGGCCTCTTCCTCCCCAATTTTTTCCTTTCAAATTTGAAAAAGCACTATTCTATCATCTCATCCAGGAGGTGGTTGGTTTGGTTTGCTTCTTTGGAACCATCGATCAAAAGAAGCAACTTTTCCTATTAGATTTACTCAAATCTACCTATCAGAGTGGCTGTGTGACATTCAGTAGCACACAGGATGCCTTGGCCAAATGGGCTCAGGAATGCATGATTCGGACCGCATATTGCTACCAAAATGGAACATGGGAATATGCAATGCACCTCAGGCTGAAAAATGACTGAGAAATCAAGATATAAAGGGTGATATATAATATATATGCATCAATGCTATTATTCATAAAAACTTTGTTTAGTAATAAAAAATTGCTTTAAATATGAATATTAGTTAAGCAGACCATGAGAAGTCTGTGTCTCATGGTTAGTTCTGAAAAGCAGATGCTTTTTCTACTAGCACTCCATGTCCTGGGCTTCATCTTCCAAAAAGTCAGACATAGAACTCTCTGATGGACTGTCTCCAGGACCCTCTTCCTGCTCCTTCAGGGCCGCCTCTGCTGCGTGCTTCTGAATGTACTCTTTAATTTGCTGCTTGTATTCTTCTGGCTGGTGGAGGTAATGGCAGCTGCATCATCATTGAGAGGATCTAGGGGGTTGGGGTAGGCCAACAGCTGGGGCAAGAAGGGCTCAAATATATTGGCAAGATCGTAGAGAGCTGTCCAGGTTTAGTTAATCATATCTAGACACACAGTTCTGGATGTTTCATCAATGTTAGGATGGGAAATTTTGTTCATGAATCCTATAGATGGAGATTTGAAAGTGTATTGATCAGGAAGATCCACTCTAACTTTCCGTACTCCACTATGTGGTGTTTTGCCAGCAGACGTCTCGTGCTCCTATATACAATTTTAGAGGAATGAAGGCCTTTCATAGCCCATCTTCAGATCCTTTGAAAACCTAATTAGACTCCAAATCTTATTTAACGATAATGGTTTTACAGAGGAATAACTGAAGTCCCCAAGATACAAATTCAAGTGTATTAAAGTTGTGGCTAGTGAGATGTTTATAGCACATCTTTAAACCTCTTACCAGGATCTTTATTAGGCAGCGTCTCTACGTATCTGATACTGTTTGGGGGGTTAAAGCCAGTCTCTGTCATGCAAACTGTTTTATTTATTTTGTTAATATTTTGACCACTCTCCTGGAATTCTTTT
>NDGN011328603.1:0-16826 GCA_002564285.1 Tympanoctomys barrerae
CTTTTATTTCTTTCTCTTGTCTAATGGCTGTAGCTAATGATTCCAGAACTTTATTGAATAGGACTGGTGATAGAGGACATCCTTGTCTTGTACCAGATTAGTCTTTATTTCTTATTACTACATGCTTACATTATGTAATGATTATAGTCTTTGAGGCAAGTTGGTGTCTGTGCATAACACATTTTAATTTCTTTTCATTCCTTTCCCTCCCCTCTATCCCCATCCTTCCTCCATCTCTTGGCTCCCTTACCTATTGCAAATGATGTTCTTAAATTATATCTTTGGTTTATCATATAAAAGAAACCTTGGGATATTTGAGTTGTTTTTTTGATTTATCTCACCTAACATTATGGTTTCAAGAGGAATCCGTTTTCCTACAGATGACTTGTATGTATTCATGGCACAATTGTACTGTATAGTGTGCAAACACTACATTTTCTCTCTATTCATCTGTTGATGGACATACAATCTGTTTCCTAGATTTAGCTACTATCAATTGTGCTGCATGTACCAGTGGAATATGATGTCCTTAACCTTTTGAGTAAGGTACCTAAATGGGGGATGGCTGGGTCAAATGGCATTTGTATTTTAGTGTCTTAAAGACTCTTCATACTGAGTTCCACAATGGCTGGATTATAGTTTACATGTTTGTAGTAGTGATTAATTGGGGTAGACATTTTTCTAATGTCACTGAATTGTATACTTTTAAAAATGAGTACAATGAGTACAGTTTGTTGTATAAAAACTATAATTCACTTACCTTGAAGTTTAGAAAAAATTTTGGTTTTTTTTCCATTGTAAAGTCAGGGAGCTAGCAGAGATGAAAGCATAAAACTCTGAGGAAAAACATTGAGATAAATACTGTCCTTCCTAGGTCTGGCAATGATCTCCTAAACATTACACCAGAAACATAAATATCAAGAGAAAGATTAAGATTTTATCAAAAGTAAAATTTATGCATTAAAGGACACTATCCGGAGGTGAAAGTCAACTCATAAAATTGAAGACAATGTTTGCAAATCAGATATCTGGTAAGGAATTGTTACCCACAAAATGTAGATGGTATTTACAACTCAATGACAAATAAGACTCAGTTTTTTAAAAATGGTTGTGGATTTGGAAAGATATTTTTGCAGAGATAGCTTTAAATGGCCATTGAAGTCACAGAGATGTGCCTGATGTTATTAGTTACAGGGAAGTGCAAATCAAAACCACAGTGGGATGCTACTTCACAACTACTACAATGGCTATAATTTTTAGAAAGAAGAGAAAAATAAGTACTGGCGAGGATGTCAATAAACCAGAACCCTCATACATGTCTTGTAAAAATGTAAAATGTTGTCACTGCCTTGGTACACAATTTGGTGATTCCTCCAAAAATTAAATATTGAATTACCATAAGATTCAGAAAATCCACTTCTAGGTGTGTACACAAAAGGAAAACATTCAAAATAGAATTTATACACTGACATTTATATCATATCTAGTCGCAAGACCTAAAGGGTAGAAAAATGCAAATATCCATCATCATTACAGTAATAAACTAAATGTGATGTAACAAACCAATTAATGCAATATTGTCTTGCTCCAAAAAGGATGAAGTACTACTACAATGCTCAGAAACGTCATATTCAATGAAAGAAGTCAGGCACATGAGTCCAAATAGTGTTTGATTCCATTTGTATAAATATTAAAAGTAGATAAGTCCCTAGAGACAGAATGCAGACTGCTGGTTACCAGAGGTCTGGGGTAGGCGAAATGGGGACTAACCATTTGATGCCCTAGTTTTTCCTTTTGGGGTGATTAAAGTGTTCTGGTGACAGTGTTGACTGCTGCACAATATTGTGAATATACTTAGTGTCACTAAATTGTGTACTTTCAAAGGGTGGAAATGATGAATGCAATGTCACACTTTATGCCCAAATATTATGGTGAAGCAGCCACAGTTTTTTTTTTCCTCCTGTTTTCATGAGAAGGAACATGCTCAGAGTTATTCTGCTGGTTTCCACTTCTGGTTTAGTTCTCTGCCGACTTCTGCTGGAACTGCTCTGCCTCAGGATGAAGCATTTTCAGTGTTCTCTCCTATGGTGCCAATGATTTCTATTTAGCAAGAAGCAAGTGTAATTGAATACACTCACCTAAGTGAGGCAAGGGATCTTTAAAAGCTCATTTGCCCCTTAATCCATACTATCGAACCTCTTACAAACAACACAAATGCCATTTTGGTCTATTTGATTCCTTCATCCACTTTTTACAGTTTCATTTTTAATTGGGTGGTAAGAGGGATATTATTTATTGAAACTTCTTCCGGACTATTTCCCCTAACCAAAAATTCTCTCAAGTATTCTACTTCTAAACCAGAAATACTGAACAGTATTAACTTCTAAACATCTTAATGTACATGCAAGCATCCTTCTGGATCATTAATACAGCAACAACAAAGAAAACTATCTTTGAGTAATATTACTTCCTGATGGAACTCCAAATTTTTAAACATATAATATATGTAAGTTGGCCTATGCCGAAGGATTTATAATTTATAATCTTGTTAAAATGAATGAGGAATATAGAAATAACATCTCAGTCTCATTATCATGCTTTGTCTTTCTTTTTTACTTTCTTCATTTCCTCTCTACTGCGTACTACTCTTTTTTATTATATTTTACTTATTTTGAAAAGTAAAAACAAAATCAAGAACAAAACTCAGAAACAAAGAAAGAAACAGGGTAATATACAACAATACATATGTTACAGATTTTCAAAATGAGACTAGATGGTTAACAATGTTTGATATACCATCTAATGTTATCATCAAATCTGTTGCTCAGATTAACAGATATAGTTATGTAAGATTAGATATACCATTGAATATTACCACTTGCTTTCAAGAAATCTTAAATTTATGTTCTTGTTTCTTTTCTTCTTTTATTTCATTTGAAAATTATTTTAGAGAGAGTAATTGATATGACCTTAGGAATGGTACACATTTAGAATATCAAGGTGACAAGTATCCAAGCATGATTTTTGTATTATACATTACTGTCCTCAATGTAGTTGCTTAGTTCACAGATATCAGCATACAGATTAGTCAAGATGAAAATTCTACACATTAACTGCTATTTTCAAAAAGCTGATGGAAATTCTCAATTCAGCTATAGTGTATATATACTTAAATGTTTTCCCCCTTATCTTTTTTCCTATCTTTTCTCCTTTTTCTCCTCTTGGTTGTTTAATCCTGAAGTTCTCTAAATTCTCTTGTACTGTGTCTGTTACACCATTCAGGTTTTATTTCTTTTTTCAGCTTCTTACACTAGGGAGGACCCAAAAATTTAAAAACTCAATCAAAAAATGGGCATCTGACATGAATAAACCCTTCTCAGAGGGAGAAATAAAAGAGGCAAATAAATAACCTGAAAATATGCCAATATCACTGACCATTCAAGAAATGCAAATTAAGACAACACTGAGATACCATCTTAACCCAGAAAGAAAGGCTATCATAAAGAAATCAACTAATAACAAGTGCTAGAGATGCTGTGGGGAAAAAGAAACACTTCTGCACTGCTGGTGGAAATGTACACTGGTACAACCACTATGGAAATCGGTGTGGAGACTCCTCATAAATCTAGGAATGGAAATCCCATTTAATCCAGCTATTCCCCTTCTGGGTATTTTCCAAAAAGAACTAAAAACATACTATAGTACATACATGTTCATAACAGCACAATTTGTCATCGCATAATTTATCACAGCACAATTGTCATGGGCTCTAGGCTCCCAGCTGGACTCTGGCAGGACATTGTCATGAAATCCAAAGTAATCCTCAGCTGGATTATTTGGGTCTCTAGTATGTGGAAAACTGTCCCTGAAATCTTCTGCATTTGACTCTTTGGGTTAATATTCCTGTAAAGTATTTGTCCTGTATTAAATCTGTTCCCTTGAAAATCCTAACTAAAACAAAAAGTGTTTTCAATGGAGTCAGGACACTGAGCTGGCTATGATAACTCAACAAATCTTGGAAACAACCAAAATGCCCATCACCTGAAGAATGGATAAAAAAGACATGGTATTTTTAAACAATGGAATGTTACTCAGCATTCACTTATAAAGAAAGAAAAACTCAAGACCTTTGTAGGTAGGTGAATGCAACTAGAGGCTAAACTCATAAGTGAAATATGAAATACAGACCCACATATATAAATTGTGCGCCATTATTTATTTGAAGAATATAACTTAAGGGAGGTTATGTAGGGGCTGTGAAGGAGAAATATCTTTTACATCTGAATACTCAGGTCTTAATGAATCCATAAGGGTGTCACTGCACTTGAACTTTGAAAGCGAGTTATTTGATTCACTAAAGTATTTCTAAATTAACAGGATGCTCATTTTATAATAAACATTTCATAAAACTGTTATCTGATTAGATGCTTTAAAAATTCTTAGTTTTATACCAAAAGAGGAAAACAAACCTTGAAATAACTCATGGATGTAAAGACTTGTGTAATTTTATTTATTTATTTATTTATTTATTTATTTATTTATTTATTTATCTATATTTTTAGGGAAGGGTGTACAGGGTGTTCAGGGTCTCACTACTATATCCTACTTGTAGTGATCCACCTGTTTACAGCCTCTCAAGTGCTGGAATTACAGGTGTACACCACCACACCCAGTCTCAATTGCCATCTCAGCATGCCCCGGGGGTGGGGCTGGCACGACAGGCCTAGGGATTGAACCCCGGGCCCCTGGGCCTGCTTGCAGGAGATTTAATTTGCTAAGCTATTTGGCCATCCCTAAGCAGTTTTAAATATAGATAGGAATGGGGCCGGCGAGATAGCTCAGTGGTCTAAAGCGCCTGCTTAGGCAAGCTTAGGCAAAAGTGCAGAGACCGTGGTTCAATCCCTGGCACCACATGCCACAAACTAGCCCTGCCTCCAGGGTGGGCTGAGTTGGCCACAATAAATAAGTAAAATAAAATAATTTTTAAAAAATTTAAAAATATAAATAAATATAGATAGGAATTACAGAAAGAAAACCTGATGGGCAATAATGTTTGAGGGTTGTTTTTTCTGAATGAATAATATAACACAGTTGCGACCTTACTAGTTGTTATCATTGATTTTTCTTCTAGTAGAGCAATATTGGCCTTAGGCTGAAAAGCACTAAATGTAAGAGTGAACTCTAGAGGAGGGAGCATGTGAAGGAACATGGTGAATGTCATATTTCACATTGTATTGTCCTCTCTTTGTGACTTAGAGAATCCTGGAGGTATAAATCTGTAGTTCTGAGGAAGGAATATGAGCCTACAATAATTCCCGCACCATGAGCTACATCTCAGCCCACATTACTCTTGTAACTGGTAACTGGACAGTGTGTGTGTGTTAGTGATGGCTGAGACACATACTGTTATCAGTAAGGCTTGAGTCCTTCACATGAACTACTACAAGCTGTGTTTCCAGGCCTGAGTACAATAAATATGTATCAGTAGTATCAGTGATGTCTGCAGTTCTTTTTTGCAGGAGTTCTGGTCCTCACCTTCATCACCACTTTCTGAATTCAGTGTAGATCACTCTGCCTGCTGGCACAGAGATTTCATCTGGCTGGTGCAGAACTCTTGCTTCTACCACTGACCTTTGGGCCTTTCCAGTGCAGACCCTTGCATGATATATTGTTGTGGTCTGTAGGCCTCCAGCTGGACTCCAGCAGGACATTGTCATGAGATCCAGCCCCTTAGCTGGATTATTTGGATCTCTAATATGTGGAAAGCCCTCCTGCAATCTTTTGAATTTGACTCTTTGGGTTAATATTCCTGTAAATTATATGTCCTGTATTAAATCTGTTCCCTTGAAAATCTTGACTACAAGAAAAAGTGAGTGTTTTCAATGGAGTCAGGACATTGAGCTGGCTATCATAACTCAACTAAAGACTGAGGAAAGAGGACTTCTGAAATTATTTCAGGCAATGTTAAAAATGATGGGACAAATGTGTTCAGAGCAAGGGAGAACAGATTGAGTGGTATTAATGGTATTGTGTCTTTTACTGGAATAAATTAAAAATTTTAAACATTAACATTTATTTTTATCAGATTGTGTCTATATTGTTTTAATCTCTGCTGGGGATATAGTTCAGTGGTGTAATGCTTGCCTAGCAAGTGTAAGGTCCTGAGTTTGTTTCCCAGTAACTACAACAACAAAAAAGGTGAAATCTCTACAAACACATACATCCATACTTTCTAAAGTAAGAAAAATAAAACTGGAAAGAAAAAAGTTTCCAAAAGGTGGATTTTTTTCCTTTTTTTATATTTTATTAGAGTAAAAGAAGAAAATTCCCATTTCCCTGAAATACATATACCCTTTGTTTCATATTTATAGTGCTTGAAACTCCAGAATAGCTTGTCTGTTTCTTTGTAACTTAGTTTCTTAGTTCACTGTACCCTTAATGGAATGGTAGGTTAATGTTCAGTTAATTGTCTAAATGGTGATGCAAACATGACATGTGCTCCCCTGACCTCTATCCCTAAAGGTGGGACTAGAGGACATTTCAAAGACCAACACATAACTTTATTTATTGCTTATTCCCAGGCCATACATGGAGAGTCACCGAGTCTTCCCTTGAGCTGGTATTGGTACCTGGCAGGGTCCTGGATAGTTCAGAACTTCTCCTTGTGACCATTAATATTTTCTTACCTGAAGAAATAATGGAACTCTCCCTGGCATGACTTGGTTCTGTGCTCACCTATTTGCTACACTGGTTTCTACTCAATGAAAGATACTCTCTGTTACCAGGGTTGACATTTCGTGTGTGAAAGCAGGCTGTTCCAAGGAAATTTAGTGCTTTCTATTGAAACAGGACTGCTCTGAAGTGAAAGGTGTCAAATTCTTTCTGGGATATTTTAGAGGATATGTAAATGACAGTACCTAAAGTTTCCCTTGGTGCTCACCTCTAACTAGATTCAGTGACAGCATCCAAGATTCTGAAGGTTCTCCAACCTTGAGATTTGTCTGCCTCCTCAGGCCTTCTTTTCTGTATTTAGGGAAGCCTTTGTCTGCTCTCTTCATTCAAGAGGATACGTGTTAGTATCTAAGAACTTGGATTTAATTTCTTTTCTTGAATTTTCCAAGAAGACCTATCAGAGCCACGTACAGTTATTACTCCCAACACACAACTTTGGATATCAAATTTCCTGAGTTGGGCATGCAGATTAAGTTTTCTGTTCTTCTTTGTCTCCAGATACTTATAAAACACGTCCTAATGATAAAGTAGGGAAAATAGGAAATTGTCTGAAATGTAAGTGCTCCTTAATCTCTTGAAAGGTTGAAAAATTAGTGATGAATTTGGTTATTATACATTTAAACACGACTAGTATAAACTATGGGAAAACATATTCATATAAATGTTTCACTAAGGAAAAAGTTTTCCCTTACTCCCTTTCTGCATCCTCCTATTTTGAGTATTTTTAAATGTGAGTGGGCCTACGCATTCCACCCTAAAGTTAAATTTCTAGTTGTAGTTTTTGCCTTCAAAAAATCATGGGAGAAAATTTTTGACTGTAACAGAGATATTCACCTTCAGTTTGACCTCTTTATCCTTTTCTAAAGCCAAGCTCATCTCATAGATGATAGAAATAAGCTTTGGTGAAGTCTATATTACACCCATTAACTTGACCATAATTAAAGGGAAAACAGGGACTGAAGAGGATGGGAAGGAGTTGGAATCTCCATACATTACTGATGTCTTATTTTGTCCTCAGATCTTCTTAACAAATAAACATTCTTATCCACAACTCTTATTGGACTTTTCCTTGGGGCAGTTGAAATATATATTATTTCACTGGCTTCTCTTGTTATTGATGAGAAGTGTGCTGCCAGTGTAATTACTGTTTCTTCATAGGTGAGCTAACTTTTCTGTTTGGACTCTGCTGCTATGATTATCATTTTTATGGGTTTGATAGTTTCACTCTATAGTGTTGCTATAGTGTGAACGTTGAGTGTTCCCCAAAGACCAATGTATTAAAGGCTAAATTCCCCATGTGGTGCTATGGGGAGGTGGTGGAGTCTTTAACAGGTAGGGCCTAGTCATAGGTGTTTTTTTTTTTTAGGTTATTTGGAGAGTGGCTTTGAAGAGCACTGTGGAACCTGCCATCCTTTTTCTCTCTTGCTTCCTGGCCATGAGGTGAGTTACTTTCTTCCATCATTTGTCTCTGTCACAGCCACACAAGAGGCCTGGAAGCAGTGAGTATAATACATTATGGCTGAAAGCTCCAAAGCTGTGAGCCAAAGTTAACTTGTTCTTCTATGTTAATTGTATCAGGTATTTTGTTCAAGTGATGGAAAGCTGCCTAAGATAAGAGTTTAGACTTTCATTATCGTTTTGACTTTTACTGCTTTGGATTTCTTGTGTTGTCAGTATGCATTCATTCTTTTCATGCTGTCTGAAACATTTCTCTGTTTATATCTTCCTAAGGGAATCCCTTCCTCAATCTCTCTGTTTTCTGCTTCTAGTCCCTTTCAAGATATTTCCCAGATTGTCTTGCTCTTTCTTCAAATTCTTACTATTTCCTTCTCTTTCTCTTTGTGTTGCATATTCTCTTCTTCCACTCTCCAGCCATATTAATATGCTGAGCTGTGAAAGGCTCAAGTCCACTCTCCCTTTCAGTATTCTCTTTAATTTTTTCATGTAAACCATGCATTGACTTAACATGTTCTCTTTTCAAATTCTAATATCGTCTGTCAGGATATAAATTTCCTCACACTGTATAAGATGTCTGCTGACATTTATTCAAATTTTTTTTTACTTGAGTATTTAGTTGACCTCAGTCATTGGAAAATTTGAATGCCTAAATTGGTCATCCTTTATTCCAGGGAGGATTTATACTTAATGTATATGGAGAATGCCTAGTTGGGACAAGTCTAGCCCGCTAAATGTTAGGCTTTGTTAGATTACTTAAAAACCAGTGGCTAGTATTCACATCAGGTTGTTGTTTGGTTAGTTTTTCCCTTAGAGGTGTCTTTGAAATCTGTCATCCCATCAATGACAATTGTGTTTTAATATGAGATTTGTAGCAAGAAACAGAAATCACGGAGATCTCTGCTTTAGATGGGTCAACTTAATATTATGCTAAATTTATTTTGATTGATAAAGGGCCTAGGAAATGAGCAATAGAAAAGATTACATCTTTTAACCTTTCACTATAAATATCATATTAATGCTGTGAAAAAAATGTTTGTACCCAGAGACTGGATTGGACTGACAATGATTTCTCTAATTACATTTCATAATCTTCACTTTTAAAATCAACCTTTAAAAAATGAGAGGCCCAAATTTGTAGTTCAATGGCAGAGAACCTGCCCCATAAGCACAAGACCCTGAGTTCAATTCCTGGTTTTTAAAAAAAGTGGGGGAATCTCTAAAGTATAATGCTACTCATTTGGAAGTAACAGAACTCCATTGTGACTACATGTGCCATGATTATATGAACATATTCAAGAAATTCCAAGCAATTGAACACTTTTCAATAGAAAAAAGAGAAATTTATGTAAGGTACTAGATATAAAAAGTCCCTGATCTTGAAGATTCCTAGCAGGACCTGGTTTTAGCTCATTGATGAGACGTTGTTCCTGGGCTAGGGGTCACATGTGAGGATCTGGTCTGAATTGCTGCAGTTTATTTTTTAACATTAGATATGTTTCTTTAAATATCAACTGAGAATCACAAGGGCTTCAGTTACAACATGAAAGAGTGCTCAAGAAAACCTCTACTACTGAGGTCTGTACATCTGTGTAATGTTACAAAGGACAGAGCATGTGTAGACCAGGAAAAACTCTATTTTTGGGTCTTTACATTGTCCTTGAGAAGGTTCTCCTCTTACATAGGTTGGCATTAATAATTAGCTCTAATTTTGTCTGGAGATAACAAACCTGGTTTCATTGTGATATTACCAGTTTTTACATGTTAATGAACACAGTTTAAAAGATGATAAAAATAGTATTCTAATAGAGATGTAATACAATCATCAGCCATTCACTTTAACTTATTAATTAATGATCCCAGAAAGATAATTACAACCAACTTAAAGGGAAGGGAAGACAACATACAAATTAATATTTTAATGCATTCACATTTGCAAATAAGAAATGCTGAAATGACTTCTAAAAAGTTTTAAACTAGGTCTAAACAAACTCAATGATCATAGCATACTGTACACAGTTAATTTGAATTTTTATAGGCCAAAATAATTTGCATTACTGGTTTTCTGGGTTTTTCCCAAAAAGCTTAATAGAATTTTGAAATAGCTTAAAGATAATGGAAGTTGGAGATTATCTGGACAGGTTTATTGAACAAGACTTTGATAATTTTCTGGACAATTTAAAATTATTTCATAATTTTCCTCTACATTAATTTGTTCAGATATTTTAGTATTTTTCATTCTCCTGTCCAAAATTTCTCTTAAGAGTGGAACACGCTCTATCAGAAACACAGCTGGACATCCAAGGGCAGAAACAATGTTTTTCATGTCTTTTCAGACTAAGAAAAAGATGTTTAAACATGGAAATGTGGGGGAGGGGAATACTTATTTTAGTGAAATATGAGCATTGTCCAACATCCTTCTCTAGGAATTATCAGACTTAATAAGAATGTGCATCTTGGACTAAATTATTAGCCATTATTACAGGACAGAAGTTGACATCTAGAAAGTTGAGTACAATGGAAACGATTCCTGCCCAGTGTAAGTCAAAGAATTCCTACTCAGATAATTCCTACCCAGTGAATTTTGTCCAGTAGAAAATATCAGTCTCTATAAACAACCAGAGTTTCATTTGAATCAGTTTAAACATCTGACTGGTTTCATCATGAACTAATGAATTAAATGAAAATCTTTGACACATGTTTATTTTATTCTTATATAATAGTCATGATTGTATTGCCCTGAAGCTATTCTTTAATGATAGTTTTTGATTAAACTGTGTGGAAGTATAAATACGCTCTCATAGCAGGACACTCACTAAATATCTAATGGCTTTCTTCATATTCTTCAGTAAATTCCTAAAATCATAGACCACATAAATCTTAGTTCAAAGGTAAAGCATTGCTTACAAATATCTTAGATACAATGAGAGTCAGAAATATCGTAACCTATCTTCTGTGTCCTTTTTGTATGGACACATAAGCAAACTAGTCTCTGTGACTCACTATCATTCTTGCTCACACAGTCCTGCCCTAGCAGATGTGATTGTTTGCCAGCTGGAGCTGCTCCTGTGTTGGTCCTGCAGTTATTGCTCAGTGAGTGGTGAGGATTAGGAAGGGAAAAGGATGCCCTCAGCTCTGGGTGTTGCAGTTCTGTAAACACAGTGCAGCTGCACACCAGTGTCTGATTGAGCCACACTGTGGCCTTAAGCAAGAGCAGCCCCATTCCCTACAAACTGGACTCCAAAAAAAAAAAAAAAAAAAAAACACTTGCCAAAGTAGAAAGGGGGTTCTGTCTTCTTGATACAAAGGGCCTTGTAGGCTATTTCGAAGAAGATCTTCTGGAAGTAGGTCAGCATTGCGGGAAGGGGATATTTGTGTGACTCTAAACTATTAGCCAGTTGGATGCTCAAGAGAATGGTCTCTTAATAACATAATTAATAACTAGGAGTTCCAGTGTTTGCATGTCATTCACAATTCCAGCCAGAAATATATGACATATCAACATCAGTCTTCATGTCCTTCTTTGTGGATTTAAACTGGCATTCATCATAAGAATAAAAGGCTAATACTAACATAATGTTCACATCTCAAGAAAACACTTTCATCCTTGAGGAGTATTTAAAGATGTATTCCCCAAGGACTAGAGACAATAGCTGAGAGATGGATTTCATTGTTTTAAAATCTCATTAATGCCTTACTTATTGTTTAAAAGTTTTTTAATGAAGTAAATCCTACAATGATAATTGCCCATAATTATTTGTAATACTTTTATTTATATCTCTTCCAACATTACAATTTAGCTTTTTTTTTTTTTGCTTCCTGTGCCCTTCCTCCCTCTCCTACTTCTTTATTGACCCAATTCTCATTGTTGCAATGTTATTTTCTTACTAATGCCCTCAAAGAAAAGTGATCTTTATTTTTCACTCCAAATATCTGCTCTGTCTTTGGCCTCCAAAGACCTTTTTATGTTTTCAGTTGTGGGCCATTTCTTCCATTTGACAGTTCTGCAAACCCTCAAGTAAACGCTTGCGAGCTTCTGCTTCTGAGATCTTTGTATGCTAATTGTTGCACCTCTTCTCTAGTCTGGAGGACACAGATTTTGTGGGAATGTTTGTAAGCTTCTGATGTTTTTGGCAATAAGAAGCTACAGACTCTCATTGTTTTCTGAAGTACACACTTCCTCTTGATGGAGGGTGAACATGTTCCTGAGATGCTGGGTGGAGAGATGCTTTGCTTTTCTGACTTTTGCTATAATTAATCCTCCATTTGTTTGTCAGATCATATTTATTTTGTGCTGACTGTGTGCCAGCGACAGTTTTCAACACTTGGGATATAACAATGCCATTCTGGTATATTCGAAAGGAGATCCTCCTGTAGTCAGTGTTTTAGATGCACAGGCAAATGCATTCTGGTGAGACCTGCTAGTAGCCTAAGAATAAAGATTTCTGAGAATATGAAGATTGCCCTCTTTCAGGAGCCCATAAGTGAAGGAGGGCCACAAGATGGAAGGACAATTATCTCTGTCATATATGTGAACAAAATTTTAGAAAAAGAATAGAGGCTTTCCAGGCAGAGTACAAGGGAAGGGCAATGTAAGATGAAGAAAAGGGTATTTTGAGAAAGTCATAGTTGGCTATAACAGCAACAGTGCTCTAGGGTATATGGGGGAAATGGCAGCAGGAAGGTCTATGATCATAATATATGGTAAATATTCAAATAAAAATATTCATTGTAATAAAATATGTATTACCATTAATCCCTCTCTAATGCCCCTCTTCTCTTTGAGCATATTTATTATCTCATTTTCTGCAATGTGTCTTTCACTGTAACAAGTGCCTGTTTTAAATTTAAGTATTCACCTTAGATTTCCATCATCCCCTGAATATGGGTATATGGTGCTACCAATGAAAAGATATTGAAGAATTTAATTGGCTTGAAGTATCAAAGCAGTTTGAAAGACAATTACTTTCTTCATCACTGGGACACAGTATCTAAGACCCACAACTTAAAAGAAGATACATTGATTTGGCTTCATATATTAGCCCGTGTTCCATTGGCTCCAAGGCAGGATAGCATGGCAGAGGCGTATGATGTAGAAAAGCTGTTCAGAGCATGGAAGACAGGAAGCAGAGGTGAAGGGAGGAGCTAAGGAGGGAGATAAACCCTTCCAGACCACACCATTTATGACTCATGTCTTCTCACCAGACCCTACCTCCTAACAGTAAGTCAGCTATAAATATCATAATCCAATCCCCTTCCCAAAGACTGGCCTATAAGTGCATGAGGATCTTCACCTAGACAAAAACTATAAAACGGAAGAAGAAGAAGAAGATTACTAAGATAGAGAAACTATTTGGCACTTTTGGTGAAAGATTAGAGGGCCATGAAAGTGGAGATAAGAGTGCAAATTCCTAAGAATGGACCTCCAACAAAGGCTTGTTGCATGTCCACTGGCTAGATTTGAGAATGTAAAAAGGCAACATGGCTGAGCCTGGGGTCTGATTATGTTTGTACAAGAAAGTGCAGGGAAGAGTTAAAAATCTTTGAAAAGGTTTTTACTTGAGGCACCCATGTATATTTTGGCTCATTAACTAGGATGTGAGTTCAGGAAAGGAAAAATGATGAACAAGGAGGAGTGAGGACCTTAGCGCCTCTAAGAATGTAAGAGCAAGGTAATTTCTAGTAGTCATGATAGCAGAGACAGCCAGAGCAAAGCCAGCACAGTGAAAGAACATTGCTATCATTGTAGACACTAAAACCTATGCTGGGTACTTCAGGCCACTATAGCAGGCCCAGTGGAAAGGGCTTTAATGATTTAGAAAAGGCATCGCTGTTCTAGATTCTGGTGGATCCTTCAACTGGAGATTTCAAAATTTGCAAAGTTTACAGTAGTGTCTCTGGCTATATAGAAGCAGTCCAAGATTTATTGAGATATATGTAAAATCATTACAAATACAAATGTAGAAGTCATAACATGAAACGTGAAGAGCTCTGTATAATTCTGTAAAATGAATATCTTTCAAGCACCTTGTGTTCTTGAAAGATCACAGCCAAGTTTTCTATAAATTATAATTTACACTGTGTCATTGGTATTTTCAACAAAGTATTTTGTTAACATGAGAAACGCAGATTTTGGCAAATCCATGATTTTCGCTGTAACAGACAAAAGAAGAGTCTATGGGTAGAATGGGGTTGGGAATGCTCTAGAGAAACCTGAGAAGGCAAACAAAACTTAATCCATTCTTTCAATAAGCAGTGGTAGAAATAGACATGACAAGAAAATCCAGAAGAAAGTAGTGATTTTAAGGAAAGAGGCAGAGATTTAAACAGGTACTCATGAATCACAGCGCAGAAACCAACTCTGAATAGGCGAAGGAGAGACAAGGATCAGGGAAGGCCAGGGAAGTTCCTAGAGGGGGCGCTGGTCCTGAGGCTTTTTCTTCTGAGTTGCCAACTTCTTGCCAAGTTGCACAGGCTGGCCTCAGACTTGCACTCTCTGCCTCAACCTCTTGGGTACCTGGGATTATAGGCATACACTGCCACTTCTAGTCCTGATACATTAATGGTGATTACTCTGAGCCAAATCAAAGTGTGTGTAAAAGGTGTTGCAGGCAATTAAAAGGAGGTGGCTAAAGGACCCAGAAGCAAGGCCACCTAGTGAGCAGTAGACATGAAGAGCTTCACATTCCCCAGAGTCCTGGAGTCTATCAGGTTGGAAGAACAGGTGTGACCAGACAGCTGAGGCAGGAACACAGAAGTTTTACCAGCAGGCTGTGTTAAGAATCCTGAGCCATACCTATAGGGTGTGACTGCAGCTACCCTGTAATTTTAGGCATGGGACCAATGCCCACAATAGTTGTGCAGAGGACAGATGGGACATGAGCTAGAGAGAAGCAACTTAATGGGGTGGGGAGGGTGGAGTTACTATTGGTTGAACCCAGGGCCTTCCTGCTGAGCTCCATCCCTAGATGGCTTTTTTTCCTTTTCTTTTTTATTATTTATCTTGAGGCAGAGTCTCACTAAGGCCCTCAGGCTGGGCTTATAATGGCATTCTTCATTCAGCCAAGTTGAAGAACTCACACTCTTTTAATTTTATGGATTTTCATTTGTTTTATTTTGTTTCTAGTACTGGGTTTGGACCCAGGGCTTTAAGTGTGCTGGCCAAGTGCTCTACCATTGAGCTCCATCCCTAGTGGATCAAACAAGAAATGCTGAAGGCCTAAATGGGGCGAGACCAAGAGGGATGGAGAAGAGAAAGAGAAGCACAATATGTATTAGGTTGGTGAAACTGAAGGTATGGCTGAGATTTTGGTGTCACTGATCAAGGAGAAGAATAAAAATAAGGTGGTGCAGGAGATGTGGAATGTGTAGCTGGAGTTTCTGAAGAAACTATGACTTCTGAAGAAGTCTATCCTATAGATTGTCCAACAGGGGTTCATCATGATTGTAGGGAGATGGAATGTTGCAGGTTGAATTCAAAACTACCTCGGACTATTTAGTCCCTTTGATAGCCATTTATTATTGATCTCTATAGCTGAACTCAGCATTATGGGTATTAGACAAACGTCTTGGAATATCCTGCTAAGGTTAGTGGACCTCTGGCTTCCACCACCCCTAAAGCTCAGAATGCTATAACATAACATCTGAAGGCCATGGGGAAGATTTCTCAGTTTTGTGGTAGGTCACCTACAGAATATCACACTATGTATTTGATATGTATTGATTTATAAACTTCTTTGTATTGTAGCTACAAAAGTCCATGTAACTTCTGCCACAAAGATAACTTCAATCCATTTATGTCAACAATGAGTAAGATGAACTTAGTTTGAGTCATACTAAATTTGAGTTCTTTTTGGACATGAAGACTACAAATAGATTGAAGGCCCTTACTGCAGCTGCTGGTCATGATGATGATGATGGTGCTGGTGGGGACAATGATATGAATGGTGGTGATGGGAATGGTCATAAAGAACATGGACATGATGAGGATGGTCACAGTGGGAATGGTTGTGATGGGGATGGTTATAGTGGAGATGGCTATTATGAGGATGGTCATGATGAGAATAGTGATGACAGGAATGAGAATGATAAGGGTGGACAAAGACAGTGATGGGCGTTGATGGAGATGGTGATGATAAGGATAATTGAATAGGGATGCTCATGATGGGAATGCCAATACCAGCAAAGTAGAGTGTGTCCTCTGTATAAGCTATTGTACTGTTTTGCATTCAGTAGGTCATTAATTCTTGCCCTGCTTCATTCTTCATAGCTTCTATCACTATTGTCTATTGATTCCTTTGCTCATTTCTTCAATGTCACGTGCATAATAGATGTGCCCCCAAAATGAAGATTTTGGCATATTCATCACTACCTAGCATAGAAAGCTTACTCAAAAATAATTTGGACAAAAATGAAAGAATTTTTGTGATAACTATAGTATGTAGAGATGAATATCTTCCCCAATTTGTAGAGATAAAACTAGGTCACAAAGGGATATATATATATATATATATATATCCACAAACCAGAAAGATATCTATACATCTTTGTGTATATCTGTTTATATATCTTTGTAGCTCTCCCTGTGTATATGAATGGAAAGAGAGAGAAAATCAGAAACAGCAAGAGAGAGAGAGAGA
>NDGN011328622.1:0-16640 GCA_002564285.1 Tympanoctomys barrerae
CCTGTATTTCATCTTCATACTTTTCTACTGGATGGTTAAGACCAAGGTAAAGCAGGACCTATAATATTTGGTAGTAAGGTATTTTTTCAAAAATCTTTTTTTCTTAATTTTAAAGAGAAGAAAACAAAAGCAAAAACAAAGAAACAGAGTAATATACAACAATATATATGGTCCATATTTTCAAACAAAAATAGTAAATTAACAATGGTTGTTATGTTACATACTTTTATCTTCAACTCTGTTGCTCAGATTAACAGATATAGGTTTGCAAGATTGGACAAATCATTGAACATTAACACTTGCTTTTAATAGACCATAATAATTATTTTTCTTGAACTTTTTGCTTTATTATTTTAATTTGCTTTAAAGAGACTATAATGAAAATTGATAACACAAAAGATACACATTTAGAAGAACAAGATAAGAGGTTTTTTATATTTCATATTGTTGTCTTCAATGTAGTTGCTCAAATTGCAGATAGTAGCCTATAAAGTTAGTCAAAGTGAAACTTTTAAATATTAACTACTATTTTCAAAATACTTATGGAAGTTGGCAATACAATCATCTCAGTTATCCTGTATATATACTTGCATGATTTTCCCGTACCTTTTCCATATTTTCATCCTTTTCCTCATTTTCATCATTTATTCCTTATGTTCAGTTTCCGTCCATTTACTATATTATACCTTTCAGATGTTATTTATTCTTCTAGTTTTGATACTAAGGAGACAATATGATATTCACACATGTGGGTCTGGTTTATTTCATTTATGTGTATAGCCTCTGGTTTCATCCATTTACCTATAAAGGCCTCAAGTTTGTCTTTATACCTGAGTAGTACTCTATTGTATTTATTTTTTATCCATTCTTTTTTATGCTTTTTATCCATTTTTTATCCATTCTTCAGGTAATGAGCATTCAAATTGTTTTTAAAATTTGGCTATGACAAATTGTGCTGCTGTAAACATGGGTACACATATATCACTGTTATGTGAGGTTTTCCTTTCATTCAGAAGAATACCCAGAAGAGGAATAGCTGAGTTGAATAGGACCTCCAATCTTAGATTTTTGAGGAGTCTTCAGACTGATTTCCATAGTGGTTTTACCCTTCTACATTCCCACCAACAATGAAGATTTCTTTTTCCCCCAAAGCCTCTCCAGCATTTATTATTCGTCAATTTCTTTATGACAGCTATTCTTTCTGGGGTAAGATGGTATCTCAATGTTGTTTTAATTTACATTTCTTGAATGACCAGTGCTGTGGAATATTTTTTCATGCATTTATTTGCCATTTGTGTTTCATCCTCAGAGAAATTTATATTCATTCCAGATGCCCATTTTTGGATTAGGTCTTAGGACTTTCGAGAGTGGTTTTTGTTTAAGTTCTTTATACACTCTAGATAAAAATGCTTTGTATCAGTAATCGCTGGTTAGATTATTTCCCTATTTGTGGGTTATCTCTTCATTCTGTTATGATTTCTTTGGGTGTGCAGAAAATATTCTCAATAAAATGAGATCCCAGTTGTTGATTCTTAGAAAAATTTCCCATAGAGTTTGGTCTTTGTTCGTGAACTCTTGGTCTACCAGTACGTCTTCAAGATTTTTCGGTACTTTATCTTCCAGTAGATTTAGTGCTTCTATTTTAATGTTAAGATCTTTAAACCATTTTGACTTTATTTTAGTGCATGGTGCCAGACCTGGGTCTAGTTTTAGTTTTTGGCATGTGGAGAGCCAGTTTTCCAGCACCACCTGTTAAAGAGGCTATCTCTTCCAGTGAATGTGTTTGGCTCCTCTGTCAAAGATAAGATGGCCAAGTGTGTTTTTAGTTATATCTGCACCTTCTAATGTGTTCCTCTCACCTCTGTTCTGTTTTTGCTGTTGTTGTTGTTTTTGTCTTGTTTTTCCAGTCTCATGCTGATTTTATCACTGTAGCTTTATAGTATAATTTCAAGTCAGGGACAGCAATGCCTCCTCCTTTGCCTTTGTTGCTCAGGATTGCCCTTGCTCTTCTAGGTCTTTTTCTGGTTCCATATAAATTTTAGGAATGTTTGACCAGAGGATCAATGGAACACATTAGAAGATTCAGACTTTTCATATCAATTAGAATTTTGTCTTATATAGTTGGGTGATCCCATATTTTGTACATACATATTTATGATTGTTATCTCTTCCTCCTGAATTTTTCCCCTAACTAGTGTGCAGTGCCCTTCTCTATCTCATTTCATTATTCTTGGTTTGAAGTTCAAACTATGAACAGGATAGCTATCCCTGCTTTTTCTCTGAGCTCTTGGAGCATCTGATATTGTTTTCCATCTTTTGACTTTCAGCCTATGAATTTCTTTTTGGGTTAAATATATTTACCATATATAGCATGTTGCTGGATTTTACTTCTTCATCCACTCTGCCAATCTATTTCTATTAATTGGTGAACAGAGTTCTTTTAAATTGGAGGTTATATAACTCATATATATTGGCTTATGATTATCGTGCTATTTTGCTGCTATTGGTTCCTTACTTTTCTCCTGTGTTTAATTGTTTGCCTTGTTTGGTACATTTTTCTGTTGTTTTTCTTGGAATTGTAGTCATTTTGATCTCTTTCTAGAATGTCTTTTAGTACACTGTCAGGTTTGGTTTGGTCATCATGAATTTCTTTAGTTGTTTTGTTGTTGTTGTTTTGTTTTGTTTTTGTCATGGAAGTATTTGACTTCTTCATTAAACTTTTTTTTTGTGGTACCAGGAATCAAACTCAGGACCTTGCATTTGCCAGGCAAGCACATATTTCACTGAGCTAGCCTCTTGGCTGTCCACTAAACTTCAAAGAGAATTTTTGCAGGGCATATTAGTATATGTGGAATTTTTTTTCTTGTAGGACTTGAAGTACTTTGCTCTATGTTCTCATTTACTTGTTTTGTGATGTGAAATTCGCAGCTATTCTGATGGGTTTTCCTTTAAATATGATCAGTTTCTTTCCTCTATTGGTTTTTAATATGTCATTCTTGAGCTGAATTTCTGGGATCTTGATTATTATATGCCTGAGTGTGGTTTTAATTGGGTTGATACTATTTGGAATTCTATATGCCTTAGTTTCCTGAATGTCAGATTGTTTCCCCATATTTGGGAAGTTACCTGCTATTACTTCTAACCATATTCTTTATATGTCACTTGTGTTGGCTCCTTCTTTCTCATTGATACTTATTCATTTTATTTTGTTCATTTTTGCATTGTCTTGGGACTGTTGAATTTATTTCCGTGATCCTTCTTGCTTTTAAGAGACCTTTGCATTCCTGGTCACTAGCTGTGATGGTATCTTCAAGGTTTGAAATTCTATATTCTCTTTCATTCAAACAGTTTTGCAAACTTTTAATGGAGTTTTTAATTTCTTGTAGATCTCTTTGATTCTGCCTCATGCATCCCATTACTTTCCTACATTGGTCATTCAAGGTTTCCATCATTTTTCTGCTGTCCTCTATTTTTTTTTTTATCAGTGTCTCACTTAGAAGTGCTTAGTAATTTTTCATTATAGTTATCATTTCTTTTATTTATTTGGAAGATTATTTCTGATCAGATTTCCTCTGTAACCTTCTGCAGTTGTTTCTTTACTTCAGTTGCTATTATTTCAAGGATTTCAGGTGTGTGACTATTTCTATGTTGTTGTCTGCTGAATTTGTTCTGAGTGGGCTTGGGGCCTGAGGTTGCATTTTGCTCCTTCATTTTGTCATTTTCTATATCAGAGAGAAAATCATTTATTTAGATTTCTGTGATACATTCCATATAAGTTTGATAGTAGGGAACTGTATCATGGGAATCAAAACCTCTCTGTAATGCATCTTCTTTAGGTGTCTCTTCTGTGTCAGGGATCCTTGCTTTGTTGTGTCTCAAGGTTTTGACTTCTCTATTGAGAGTGAGATATTGATTTCTATTTCACACTGTTCTCTGTCCTTTGGTGTAGGGCTTTGGTGAGTTTGTTACCCCCATGTCTCCTGGTATTGTTATCCAAGGGATAACATGTGGTTAAAGCATTTATGGTATTCTAGTAGCAAAAGTACAATTAATAGTACAAATAACAAATGAAATTTAGAAATTGACAAACTTTGGTAACTAGTGGTATTGTATTTTAGACCTAAGGAGCAAACACTATAGCTGCATAACAAAGCAGATCAAAAATTGGGAATTTGTATGTAAACTAGTTTCCCTGTGGTCTGTCTGGTCACCTCCACTTCATATACCTGGAGTCTTTCAGGTAGACTAGTTCACTTAAGTTGCCACCTATCGCCTTTATGCCACAAAGATCTCCTTTGTCTGGCATCTGCTGGGACTAGAAGTATGCCTCAGCTCTTTGGGCCCAGCCACTGGTCTCAGCCCCTCCTCCAAGAGCCAAAGTTGAAGTCTGCCTGCTTGGCCACACACCTCAGTTGTTCCCAACTCTATGCAGGGATGGGCACCTCAAGTTCTCTGTGAAAAATCTCACAAATAAACCCAGAATGAAATATTTGGCAGGTTTGAACATGATAAAAATCTTTATCAGCAAACATACAACATTTTATATATCCATACACACTATTTATAGTACAAGCTGTTAAAGTAAAAAAGAAATATAAATGAAAACAAATGTTTATTTTATAATTGTATATATAGAATATAAGTGTCATGTAAATATATGTATATATATTATATGTTAAACATATATAGTTACATACTTTTAGGGATATTTTATGTATTTTATATTTGTATCCACAGCACAGAAAAATAAATACATAAATGTCAGTCATATTTAATAGTAGTGTTTTAGCATTATCTTATTTAAAAATCATCTAAATTTCTAATGAAAATACATAAATTAATGCAATCAGATGTTCATCACAGGTTAAGTAAAATAAATGTATTGAAATTTATCGTCAGACTGACATGCTACAAAAAATAATTACTGTTGAAATGAAGCTTGTCAGAACAGTGATTCGATTTCTTTAAACAGGCATATACATTGTTTATACTCAAACAGTAAGTAGAAGCTATCCTATTTATCCACAAAGTAAATCTATGGTTGTTTGGACCCTTACAATAAAATTATATACTTGCAGTTAATGATGATAGATATGAGAAAGCATCATTCTCTTTTTTATTAAGCCACAATCATTAGGTTAGTTCTTTTACTAAATATTTACCTCAATTATACAGAGTTAAATCTTTTAAAATATTTGGGTTAACTGATCTGGTATTACATTAATAAAAGTTCTTACTTGGCTCCCAGTCAATGAGAATAGATCTCTTTTGTGCAATTTGCAATCATATCATACAGAAATAGCGAAATATTATGCACTCACACTAACTTGAAGGTTTTTGTGAATTATAGGTGTATGAATAGAAAGAAAAAAAAATAGCAGTTTCAATTTCTGTGACAAAACCCTAATAAAAATATAAATATGGTGCTCACCTGTCCAGATGTACTAGAGGGAATAGAATTCTTAATGGGCTTTTGCTCAAAATAGATATAATAAACAAAAACAACAGCAAAAAATTTACTTTCCCAGATTCCCAGTCATCTTTCGGTGAGACAAAATCTGTACTACCATGGGTTTACAGAGTTAGCCAAAAGTAAGAAAATAAGATTATAGGAAGTTAGAAAAGAGTTCTCAAACAGAACAAATCAGTGATGCTGGGTGCTGAGTCTCCAGACTGCCGCTCACCAACAGAGCACGAGTCCTCCAAGAGTTTTGTGACCTAGATGGACTAAAGGAATCCACAGTGAGATTCAGGTTTCTTCCAATCTTGGCATCAAAACTCTGAAGGCCAGGATGTCTTAGATGATGAATGACATGCTTTTATTCATTCTATTGCAAGAGAACCGGTGCAAATTAATGAGGAAGGCCTTAGAGAAAGGAAGCGGATTTGGGGCTTTACAAAGACAGATTATAATCCCAAATACCTTGGAATAGGTGAGAAGAGGGTGATGTTTTATGTTATTTGTGTTTGAGACCATGCCAAAGACCTTGGCTGTTTCGTAAATATTGCTATGTTCTACAGGCATAGGATTCAGGTATAGTTGAATATCAACACTATATTTAAAGATGCAATGCTATGTGGTTCTTTTAGTTCTGGAAAATATAATACACTTATTAAGAATACAAGCAAGAGTGAACACTAAAATGAGTATTTTTGTATTGATAAAATAAAATATTTGTTTTGCTACACAATTCTATAAAAAATTATCAAATCTCAAAATTGAAAAACAGAAATCACAACTAGTCTGAAGCCTGTAAAATGTATTATGTGACAACAAAGCACCTAAGATTGATTGGAAAGGAAACATAACAAGGCCATTGTGTAGTTACACTGGCAATAGGCATGAAAACAATCAAAATTTATCCCATAAATTTTCAGAAGTGCCTACTTTAGGTAATAACAATTTTAAAATATGTTAAATAATCCCTGCATTCAGTCATATTTATGTACTCCAAAATAATTATTTAATTTTCTTCATGAAATTATATTTGCAACTGTGAAGTTGTATTTACAGCAAACTTCAGGAAACAGAAACTGAAGAGCTTTTAATGCACAAATGATGTGAAAACAAATAGAGGCACGCACAAGCTAAACTAATGCAGTGCTTATTCATACCCTCATGTGATCCAGACAACTCAACTTTGCCTGGTGTCCTTACTTCACTGTCTAAAATACCATTTTTATAGTTAAAGGAGGTTTCTCGGGGGACCAATAATAACATGTGTGACAGAATGGAATTGTACAAATTTGACTAGGACTTGTGAGGTATGGAATAAAACCAAATTGTCTTCTAGAAATAACTGTAAAGAAATAGGCTCTAAAAATGGAAACAAAAATAGTCAAAAACAACAACTACCAGAACCGACTTCATTCAAAGTTAATGTCAATGGAAGATAATTTCCTATGAATTTTAATGCATGAACTTCTTAGAAATCATTAAGTTCTGAGGTAACTTTTATAACCAGAGTAAGAAGCTAATCATTGAATGCCAACATTAATTGTTTAATGAAATTATAAAAGATTTGATTTCCATGATATTCAAGACATATCAGCAAATATTCTTTAGATAAAAAGTACTGTATAAATTATAAAACAAAATTAGGTGAGCCTCACCCCTGAGACCCTCAGACTTTGAAGGAGCTTTGATGGGCCACAGTCCAACTTTAACCATTGCATAAGAAAGGCTGAGCCCTGGGTAGCACCAGGGCATTGATGAGATCTACTGTACCCCCTCAGCATCATGGGAGGCTCACTAAGGTGCAGCTTGCCCACTCCCACCACTGACAGAGACTTGGTGAGCCCTAATGTGCCCCCACATACTGAGAGAGCCTTGAAGTGCTTTGGCCCATCCCTCATCCCCCATCCTCATCCCATCATCACACCACCCTGTGTTGTGGCTTACCATTGCTCTCCTTAAGGTGGAAGCCATGCTTAACCACAAAAAGCAAGAGCTTTGGTGAGCCTACCCTGGCTCCTCACTATCACGGGAGCCTTGCTGAATCACACCCGATTCTCCTCTTGTTATTGGGGGAACACTGAGAGCTCAAAAATGTCAAAATGAAGGAGTAAAGGGAAATCAGACTTCCAGCCCATCCAGAACAGGTCCAGGAGACAAGGACATAGAACAATGTGGAAGTCATACATCTGAAATTTCTGAAATGATAGCAACTGAACTAAAGCAGCAATTACATCAGGCTTCAGAAGAATTCAGATCAGAAATATCTCTAGGTAAAAAAATAAATGTCAACAATCGTGAGAGAATTGATCATCATAGCCAAGGAAGACATAGATATAAAAATATAGGAGAATAGAAAACTGATATAAACATTTAATGAACAATAAGGAAACAATTGTAATCCATGAAGCATATTCAAACATATAAACAGTAAATTAAGAATTCAATTGAAACCTTGCATAACCTCTTCAATGAAACTGAAGATAGATTTTCACACCTTAAGGTCAGCATAGCAGCAAGTGGTCATGAAAGGAAAGATCCCTCAAAAATAACAAAGAAGGAAGAGAGAGAAATTCAACAACTGCAAAACGAGGCAAAGAAAAATAATATAAGGCTGATAGGTGTCAACAAAACTGTAGGAGGCAGCACAAAGGACATGAAAAGAGTATTTACAGAAGTAGTATCAGAAAACTTCCCAAGCATGGGAAAAAATCTGACACATAGAAAGTGAGGCACCTAGAACTCTAGCCATAATCAAAATAAATCTATCCCAGAAAAAATAATTAAAATACCAGAAATTCAGCAAAGAAGAAATGAATATTAAAAGCTGTAGAGAAAAGAAACAAATCACATATAATGGAAAGCCTGTCAGAAGTCCTCAACACAAACCATCAAGTCGGTAAGAGCTTGGAGTGAAGTATTTCAGGTATTAAAAGAAAACAAATTCTAAATCAGATTCATATACCCTGAAAAACTATCTATCAAATTTAATGGGGAGATAAGATACTTTTAGGACAAAGAACAAATGAAGAAACTCTTGACCATCAAATCAAGCCTACAAAGAATACTGAAAGATATTCCAGAAAGAGACAAAAAGACCACAACTTCAAGAACAGCAATAGAAAGAAAATACCAACCAGAGTAAGCAATTAACCAGAGGGGAAAACTGAGGGTCCTAAAGCAGGAAAATAACATGGCAATGATAAACCAATACATATTAGTTATAACCATCACAGTAAATGGGCTCAATTCACCAATCAAATGAAGCAGACTGGCAGAGTGGATGAAGAAACAAAATTGAACAATATAATATATACAAGCAACACAGTTGACTCAAAGGAAATACATAGATTGAAAGTCATAGGTTGGAAAAGAATAATCTATGAGACTGGAGTAACTATTCTCGTTGACAAAATGTGACTCTCAAACAAAGCATGATCAAGCAGATAAAGAAAGTCACTGCATAATTGTTACAGGAAAACCTCAAGAGGAAGCAAATATATATATATATATATATATATATATATATATATATATATCTCCAATGAATGAATGTAAGAACATACCAACTATATAAGACAAATTTTAACTTATGTGAAAAAATTAAAATGAGCAATAACAGGATTGTAATGGAGATATTTAACAACCTATCAGCACAAAGACATAGGTCAACTAGGCAAAAAAATCAGCAAAGAAATAACAGAATTAAGCAACTTTGTGAAGAGATAGGCTTAATGGACCAATAAAGAGTATTCTACCCAATAACCTTAGAATATATATTCTCAGTGATACATAGGCCATTCCTCTAATGAGACCATGGTCTAGTGCATGGAGCCTGTTTAAGTAAATGCAAAGAGATTGAAATTATCACACATATATTACCTGAACATAATGCAGTGAAACTGAAAATTATGGACAAAAGAAAATGCAAAAAGTCCATAAACACATGGAAATGAAATAACATCCTTCTGAACAATCAATGGGCCACAGATGAAAGTACAGAAAAAATTAAACAATATTTACAATAAAACAAAACGCAGTTACAACTTACTGGAATGTGTTGAATGCAATTAATACAGTCTTAAAAGGGAAATTTACAGCAGTGAATTTTCACATCAAAAAATATAAGAAGCCCAAATAAAGAACATTGTGCTCTACTTCCAGCTTAAAAAAAAAATAAGGCAAGTCAAACATAAGTGGAAAGAATTATGTATATTATGAAGATCAGAACAGAAATTCATGCAATGCAGATTAAGAAAACAATACAAAGAATTAATTAACCTAAGAGTTCATTCTTTGAAAGAATAAATAAAATCACTAGTCAACCTTACAAAAAAAAAGGAAAGAAAAATTAAATATATAATAAGGAATGAAAGGGTGAAAGCACTACAGATCTTACAGAAATTCAGAATATCACCAATACTTACTGCAAAAATATATACTTTTACAGAATAGAAAAACAGAAGAAATGAACAGATTCCTAGATACATATTTCTTACCAAAGATCAATTAATAAGAAGATATAAAAATTCTAAATAATGCACTATCAGTCAATGAAATAACAAATGTAATTATAACAAAGATGAGCCAAGGTCCTTATGGATTTACAGCTGAATTCCACAATAAAATTAGAGCTGATTTAACAAAATTTCAATACAATTGAAAGTTAAGCAATTCTCCCAAACTCATTCCTGGAGGCAAGGACTACCCTGATTCCAAAAGCAGAGAATGACCCAACAAATAAAGAGGACTACAGGAACATAGAGATAAAATCCTTAATAAAATTGCAGCAAACAGGATGTAGTGAATTATCAAGAAAGTTATACAGCCATGAAAAAATGCGATTAATCTCAGTCATATAGGGTTGGTTCAATAGACAAATCATTAAATGTAATAGACCACATCAACAGAGCCAGAGACAAAAATCGCATGATCATCTCAATAGAGGCAAAAGAAGCTTTTTATAAAGTACAATACTCATTAGCAATAAAAATCCCTACAGAAAGGCAGAATAGATGATCTTTACCACAATCTAATAAAAAACAAACTATGACAAACCAACAGCTAGCATCATAGTAAATGGACAAAAATTTAAAGGTTTCACTTTAAAATCAGGAACATGACAAGCTTGTACACTGTCACTACTCCTATTCAATATAGTTCTGGAAACATTTGCTAGACTAATTACACAAAAGAGAAAAATAAAAGGAACAAGATTTTGAAAAGTAGAAGTGAAGTTACAATTATTCACGGACATGACAGTCTATATAGAAGACCACAATAATTCCACCAAAACACATGTAGAATTAATAACCAAATTCAGTAGCATAGCAATCTACAAAATCAACACTCAAAAATCAATAACATCTGATACACAAACCACAAACCCAAAGGTCCCATGGTAAGTGTAATAATTATGCATGGCTAATATTGACTAACAAAAAATAAAATAAACAGCATAAATAAAATAAAAAGTAGAACTACTTCGTGAGTCAATCATCTCACCACTGTGTTTATCCCAAACAGAAATGATAGTCCATACTTTGAAGAGGCTCTTACATATTTATGTTAATACAGCACTATATACAATACCCAGGATAAAAATAAACTTAAAATTTGATTATATATAAAATAATGAAATACTGTTCAACCTTAAAAAGCGTTGTCTTTTCACTTTTATCTTCGTGGATATATAAGGAGGACATTATGAATGAAAAATATTTCAGGTGCAGAAGACAAACACTGTATGACCTCACTTATAAATACAATTCAAGACACTGATCTCTATGAAGTTGAGAGGAGAACAGCAGTTACCAGAGATGGGAGAATATAAGGGAAAGAGGATAGACAGACCTTGGTCAACATGTACAATGTTACAGTGAGGTTGAAAAATATACTATTATGTGGCACAGAAGGGTGTATATAGTTAACAATAATGTATTTTACTTCTCAAAATAGCAAATATTGGATAAAACAAAAACGATAATAAGTTTAAAGTAATAACGGTGTTAATTACCTGATTTAATCTTACCTATTGTATATATGAATCAAAATGTCATACTGTATCTCCTTAACATGTACAAGTATTATGTCATTCAAAAATAAAACTAAGTAATAAAAGTCAAGTTTTAAAATAAAAAATATTTAATTTTAGAAAACTCAAATCTATAAAGTAGAAGAAAAACAATAATGTGGTCCCTTACACAGATGAAAAATATCATACAGTGTTTGTCTTCTATACTGGACTTGTTTCACATATGTAATGTCTTCCTTATTGGTTCATGATATATCTGAATATGAAATATCAATTTTTTATATTTGGTGTGTGAGCATGTGAATTTCATATTTAAATTTTATTATTTTCATTTTTTAAAGAATACAAAAGAGTAAAAAGAAAAATGTTAGAAATTATACAGAATTTCACTAAACAAAATAAAAGAAATTCATCAATGGTTGTTATGTTGCATAATGTCGCCTTCAAATTAGTTGTTTAGATTGCCAGCAAAAAGCATGAAAACTTGGTTAAAAATGAGAAAAAACATAAGAAATTAAATAAGAGAAGCAAAATAAGCATTAACTTCTCCTTTGAATAGTCCAGCAAAAATCAGCAGTATGATTATCCAAGCTGTCCTGTATATGTACGTAGATTCCCTTCTTATTTTCTTTCTTTTGTTTTTTTTCCTCATCCCAGCTGATCCTTTCCTTTACACAGATTTTCCCCTCTTACAGTATCTATTTTACCTTACAGATTTTATTTATTCTTTCAGATTCTTACACTAATGAGACAATAGGATGTTTGCACAGACATGTCTGATTTATTTCAATTATGATTTGGTCTCTAGTTGGATCCATTAACCTGTAGTAGCATCAAGTTTATCTTTTTTATAATTCAGTAGTACTCAACTGTGTAAAACTACCAAATCTTTTTATCCATTCCTCAGTTGATGGTGTTTGGTTTGTTTCCAAGAGTTAGGTATGACAAATTGTGTTGCTATAAACATGGTGCTCATATATTGCTATGATGTGGTATGATGTTTTCAATGATTTGGAAAAATACCCAGGAAGAGAATAGCTGGGTGGAATGGTTTGTTTTTTTCTGCCAGTGACATGCTGATTTTATAACAATAGCTTTGGAGTATAATTTCTAATCTGGGATTTGTAATGCTTCCTTCTTTTCCTGTGTTGACCAGGATTGCTTTTGCTATTCTATATCTCCCCTGGCTCCAGATGAATTTTAGGAATGTTTTATCTGGATCTGTGAGGTATAATAAGGGTACTTTAATTGGTATTGTATTGAATCTATGTAACAATTTTTGGAGTATGGCCATTTTCACAATGTTGGTTCATCTTAGTCAGGAGCAAGGAATATCATTCCATTTTCTGAAATCCTCTTCAATCTCTTTTCTCAGAGTACTGTAATTTTCACAGTATAGATCATATACTTTCTTTGTTATATGGATTTCAAAGTATTTCTTTCTTTCTTTTTTGGGGTGTTACTGTGAAAGGCATACTTTCCCTAATTGCTCTCTATGTGTGTTCATTATTTTTGTACAGAACTGTTACTGATTTTTGAGTGTTGATTTGAATCCTGGAACGCTACTGAATTTAGATATTGAATCTATAAGTCTCTTCATGGAATTTTTGGGGTTTTCTGTGCAGAGTATCATGTCATCTGAACATAATTATAGTTTCATTTATTCCTTTCCCATCATTATTTCTTTGTTTTTATCTCTCATCTAATTGCTCTAGTTAATGTTTTCAGTAAAGGTTTTGAGTTTTTGTTCATTTAGTCTGATGTTGGCTGTTGGTTTTTCATTGGTGGCTTTTATCAGTTGGGTAAAAACCATCTCTCATAAATTTCTTAAAGGAAATAAATCAGGCAAACGTGTAAATATTACATTTTTCCTCCCTGTGGGAAACACATGTTCAAGAAGCAAAAAGGAGGATAATATTGAAAGTAGGAGAAACTCATGCTTCTAGATTTTTGAGGAACTGCCACACTACTTTATATTATGGTTTTACTGATTTGCATTCACAATAACATATGAGAATTTCATCTTGATTAGGATCTTTTTTTCTTTTTTTATTTATGACAGAGTCTACAGGGTCTACAAGGTCTCATTATGTAGATTGGACTTGTAGTGATCTGCCTGTGTTCATCTTCCCATAAACTGGGTTTACAGGTATGCACCACCATGCCCAGTCTCAACTGCCATCTCAGCATGCCCCAGGGGCAGGCTCGGCACAGTATGGCACACTGGGGATCAAACCCTGGCTACTGCATCTGCCTAAGCTGGTGTTTTAATCTGCTGAGCTATTTGGCCAGCCCAATAAGAATCTTTCTAATTGGGGTAAGATATTATTTCAGCGTAGTTTACATTTTGCTAATGGTCAATAATTTTCAGAATTCCTTCATGTATCTCTTGACCATCTGAATATCTTCTACTTTTAATTTCATTTATTTATTTGTTGGATACAGGGTCTTACTATGCAGTTCAGACTCAGTGATCCTCCTGCCTCAGCCTCCCCAGCACTGGAATTACATGTGTGTGCTATACTGCCTGGTTTCTGGGATGGCATATTGTGACCGGGGTTCAGGGCCCAGCATGGCATACAGTACTGGGGATTGAACTCAGCATTCAAATTCTGGCCTTTGTGACGGCCTGGCAGGCACTTAGACTGCTAAGCTATTTCTCCAGCCCATGTATGTCTTCTTGTGTGAAATGTGTATTCAGATGCTAAACTCATTTTTAAAGTGGGTTGATTATTTATGAGGTATCAAGTACCTCATAAAATGTTCATATTTACTCCTTGTATCAAAGATATATATTGCAAACATTTTGACTCATTTTGTAGATTGTCCTTTTGAGTGTTTTTCTTTGCACTACAGAAGTTTGTCATTATATTTCTCTAAATATAAGGCCTTATATTAATTTCTGCTCCAAGTAATGCTTATTTTCAGGGAATATCTTACGTTTTTATAAGCATCAATTTACTTTGTTCATGTACAACAATACACATTCATTCATTTACCCAAATAGAAGTACATACATTTATTCAAATATAGTCATGTCATCTTTTTCTGGAACATCATCATTCCTCCCCAAATCCCAAATTATGGCGTGAATTTCTTATGACTTTATTTGCTGTGGAACTATTGTCCCCAGGCCCTGTGTCCAGCAATCAAGTTCTCCCTAAATGAGCACTTCTTGTCCAAGCCACGTGCACTGGCAACGTAGCCTATCAGTGACTGTATCTCACGGTTTGTCATCCATCTTGACCTCTTTCAGAGTAGGTTTCACAGAGTTTATCTTAAATCAAGCGTTAATTAAAGACGAATGAGACAAGAGTGGACATAAAAGTAATAACTGTTAAGAATGGTGGTCCACTCAAAAACAACAAAATTTTTCAGCAATAAAGTTCAGAAAACCTTTATTTCACATGAGTACATTAAGTACAGCAGTTACAATTGTTGAATAGTGAAGATTCATATTTGACGCTTCAGGTCTACTCATCATCATGAACACATGTGATTTGTGTGTTGTGTCTGTCCTCAGATCATTTTACAGTAAGTCCTGACTTCATCTGCTTACATAGGCATTTACCTCTTGTCCAAAGGTGCTAACTTAGGACAGGACAAATAGCTCAGTAGATTAAAGCACCAGCAAGCAGATTAAGGGGCCAAGGGGATGATTCTCAGGCCTGTCATGCTGGCCCTGTCCCCTAGGTATGCTGAGACAGCACTTGAGACTGGGCATGGTGGCATACACCTGTAATCCCAGTATTTGGGAGGTTGTAAACAGGCGAGTCACTACAAGTCTGACCTAGTAGTGAGACCCTGAACACCCTGTAGACCCTTCTCTAAAATACAGAAAAAAAGATGCTAACTTGAGTATTTACAAATAAATTATTATAATTAAATTAGCTTTCATTTAAAGCATGAATGCCTATCTTCATTTACATTTAATTACACATTTAATAATATGTTATAATTCAATACATTCCCCAAGTGTTGCAATGGACATACTAAATGGATCTCTCTGGCTAATGATCTTGACTGCAGTTTATTGTGGGAGTGAGATTTGTATTATCAGCATTCTGAAAAAAATCATAATAGAGCTTACTTTCTAGGTAGGGTTTATTTTTAGGAACATAGTGCTTTGATAAAATCCTATTTGTTAAATTTTTGTATTTGTTGTTATACTTTAAAGGTCATATTCACAAAGTCTTTCACCAGTTCAATATCCTATATAATTCCCCTGATGTTAACTTAATAAAAGTTTCATAACTTGACATCTTCTATTTGAGTTTCTAATCCATCTTATATTGATATTTTCATGGTGGGGGATAAGAGTCTAGTTTCATTCTACATATTTAGATAATCAATTTTTTCCAGCATTATTTTTTGAAGAGTTAGTTCTTTATAATATTCTTGGCTTGTTAAAAACTAGTCAGCAACAAAAGCAAAGAAGGATTTCTAGGCTCTAGTGGTGGTTCGCTGGTAGTGTGTTTCTCTCATGGTGGCACTGCACTGCTTTAGTCTCCATTGCTTTGCAGTATATTTTTAAAGTCATACATGTGATGGTGACTGTTCAAGTTCTTTTGGTCACTTGTATTTGTGGCTTCATATGAATATCAGAATTTCTTTTCCTATTTTTCTGAAGAATGACATTGGTGTTTTGTTCTCAATTATTCTGAAGCTATACATAACAATTTTGGACATTTTAGCTTTAATAATTCTCCCTGTCCATCAACACGAGACATATCTTTTTATTTATTTGTATCCTATTTGATTTATCTCATCAATTTTTGGTAGCTTTTTATTGCATAAATCTTCCTCATGCTCAGGTAAATTTATTCTTAAGTGTTTTATTATTTTTAACTATTGTGAATGTAGTTGTTTTAATGATTTGCATTTCAGGGAGCTTGTTATTAACCTTTTGAAGTACTGCTGATTTAGGTGTGTTAATTCTATATCCTATATAAATTATTATTTATTCACAGCATTCCAATGGTTTTTGGAGTAGTTTTAGATCGTGACATTGACAATCAGGAACTGTTTGGTCCTTCTCTCAATATTTGGATACACAAGGATTCTTTTCTTTGCTAAACTGCTCTGGGTTCCTTGAATAAAAGTGGTAAATGTGAGTATTCTTATTTAGAATAATCTTAAAAGGTCTGCATG
>NDGN011328625.1:0-11559 GCA_002564285.1 Tympanoctomys barrerae
GGGGGGGGGGCGGCGCGCGCGCTGCGGGGAGCAGAGTGGGCGGGAGCTGCGAAGAATAATCAGTCGCTGCGCTTGTTGGCCTGATTATGCGTCCGAAGAGAAAATCTGTAATAAAACGGCAGCCGTCGGGCCTCCGGTGGCCTCCCACCTTCGCCCGGTGCGTGTGTGCGAGTGTGTGTACTGGCGAGAAAGGTGGGGAGGTCGTGTACCCTGGTTGGGAAGTACTTTGCGCCGGCCCAGAAAGATTTTACCCCTGTGTGCCGCCGGGAGCGGTGGGTGCAGCTCTGGGCTCCACACGAGGCCAGCCGAGAAGGGGAGCGGGTTTTCTACAGCAAGCAGAGAGAAGGGTTCTTCAAGGCTGCCAGACAGATGAGTCAAATCCTTGGAGAACTGTTTTCGGTAAAATGACTGGGGAAAGAGATACGTACATTAAGTCTAAAAAGGGAAAAACGGCGAAATTCATGCATCAGGACAGTGAACAAATACAATTCAGTTGAGCCAGCTGGGGAAGAGTGAGCTAGATGGAGTTAAAATGTTAGTAAGTTAATGATAACAGCACCAGCACCACGTAAACACTTTTACTTCCCCAATCACAGCCCCCTCCCCACCCTCACCAGGAAGTAGACTACAAAGGTAAGGTAGTTCCTTGTAGCATGGGGGAGGGGTTTCAAGGAAATGACCTTCACATGCCTTTGTTTTGTGGAACCTTGGAACCTCCCAGTGGGAGATGCCCCAGGTATCCAGAAACCTCTGCCCCCTGTGGGTGCCAACTTCCCTTAGGGCAGGTTAAGTACTAAGAGCAAGGGAGAGGGTGTGGATCTGTTTGAAACTGCAAGTTATGGCTTGGGACTACAGAGAAAGAAGTACTAGGCTTGTGACCTCGCATACCCCTTAGACCTGGTGCCAGCCCCATTCAGACAACCTGGTACTTGGAAGATTTAGGGAAGAGGGCTCTAGTGGAGTTCACCTCTTTCCTCTTCCAAGATGGAAGATGGTTGAAGCCTTCACTGGCTTTTAAGCAGTAAGTGGAGGAACTTGTTCGTGTCTTTGGTTTCTGAAGCATATGGAGAAGGTGGTAGGGGAAGTATCTCAGCAAATCGTACATGGTTACTGACTGAAGGGTCTGGCATCTTCCTGGTTCCTGAGCAGTCCTGTCCATGCACAATCAATACTGGATATGTCTCTTTTCTCTTCATCCTGCTGCCCCAGGGAATCTATTCAGGTCAGGACGGGATAGTGAGGTCAGGGACAGATTCTTTGTCAAGCATCTTTGAGACAGATCTTCCAGTATAGATAGAGTTCCACTGATGGTTTGGTATGACTTGCAGGTAGCCAGCCTGGTCAGGGGAACAGTTTGATTATACAAGCAACATGAATGTCTAGTGTTGGGCAGCACAGGTATCCAGAAGCGGGGCAGCTTGGTGGTCTCAGGGAGCTGCAGAGGGTTACACAGGAGGGCCTCAGGAGGAAGCTTGCCTTCAGTTTCTGCGTGGCCAAGGGTGAGCACTGTCAAAACCTTCCTCTAATAAGATGGTCTGCTACTAAAGGCACTGGGGAAAGGAAGGTGATTCCGGAGTTGAATTTCCTGATTTGCTAACAGAGGCAAGCTTTAGTAAGGGAGCTTCCTGGGGTTTTCTGACTTAAATAAAAAGCACAGTAAAGACACATGTCTGAGCCCTCATTCCATTAAGACCAACAGGTATGCAGTTCTGGGCACATGGGCAAGCGTGCAAAGGGCAAAGCTCAGGCCTCAAGGAGGAAAACAGCTGGCCTTAGGAGAGGGGAAGGGGGGGGGGAAGGATCACACTGTCGCCCTTCTTAGTTGTAAAGCCCTGGAGTGTGTTTACTGAGCCTCTTTATGTACACTCCAGGCAAGGATGGGAACATGGAGCACAGTGCTCCAGAGAAGGTCCATACTGGATAAGAATCCGTAGGCACTGAGTCTGGAGAGTGGGAAGGGGCCTAGTTCTCAGAGTCCTCCAACCTCTAGTTCTGCGTAGCAAGGCCTCTTCCTAGAGCCAGATGCAGGGGCCAGTTATCAGAAAGTGCTGGATTCAGAAAAGAGATGCCTGGGTCCTGGTCTGTGAAATCCTGGATGCTGTGGTTCCTAGCTCCATAACAGGAGGAGTACAAACTGTCCATGCCTCAGTTTATTTACAAAACAGGAGTGATAGTCCCCATAGCTCCTTGACATGATGAGTGTTAAGTAGCCAGCACAGGGCTTGACAATTAATAAATGCTTAGTAGACATTATTATTATGGTTATTGTTAGCTTTCTGTATTTGAACTCTTTTCCAGTAAAACAGATTCTGAAATATGGTCCCCAGGTTAGAAAACTAGTGATCAGTGTTTTTAAAGATTTTGTAGTTTTTTGAGGTGCTTTTTGTTTTGCTTTTGTGATACTGTGAATTGAAGCCAAGCTTTTGCCCTTTTTTATTTTTTATTTTGAGACAGGAACTGGGCTTGAATTTGTTATCCTCCTGCCTCAGCCTCCAAAAGTATAATGCCTCTTGGGATTATAGGCATGCACACCATGCCAGGCTCATTTTGTAGTTTTAAAGCACTTTCATAAGCAGGATGGAAATATGTCAGGTACTTAATGAACCAAGCCCTGAGTTCCCACCTTTGTGAGAAAGGTTTCATTACTACTCGCATTATACAGATGAAGCACAAAAAGCTTCCCTGAGGTCATAAAGCTAGGGCTTTGGTGAGTAAGAGGAGCAGACATTCTCCTAGTTTCCTGCTTCACTTTAATGAATTTTCCCAAGTTCAATCATTCCACTAATGTCAACTGTGAATCTACTGTGGGCTAGGTTCTGGGCAGTGGGTAAGCCAAGACCATCAAGAGGTAGCTGGTTCTGTGCATCTCAGATTTCAGCCAAGCCTGCCATACCCATTCTCTGAGTCAGAGATGTATTTCTGGGCTCAGATGTAACCTCACCAGCAAGATGTTCTCTGGAACAGGGAACAGTGGGGAGGGCTTACATCATGACATCCACACGCTTTCCTGCTTGGTTATAGAAGCCAAGTTCACTCAGAAGAGTACACAGTGGTGGCTGCTGGAAGTAATCCTCCCTGGACCCCAACCAAGCAGCAGATCTAGAACAGATTTGATTTTCAGAGGAAGTGGTGAGTATAGACAAAAGTATCATGCATCCAGTATTCCAATCTAAGAGAAAAGCAATAAATGCACCCATATGAATGCATGTAGTACACACACACTTGTGACACCAAGGGCTTGGCAGGATTTCTAAGTAGTGCCCTTTGAGTGCAGTCCCTAATCCTCTCATCAAGTGAGATCACACCAAGCATGTGATATAATCTGAATTCCAGCTCTAAGCAGAAGGGACAGGTGTGTAGGAGCTTTCCTTTGTGGTAACAGCACTGTTATTTAAATCCGAGTTTCTCATAGGTACATCCCAGTTCATGCACAGGGGGATTCTGATTATTGGAGAACATTAGCTCTGAACAACTTTTAGCCATCAAATCAGCTTTCATGAGATGGCCATCTGGGGGCTCAAGGTCATACCTTCAGTTAAACAGGTATCAGAGATGACAAGCAAACCAGGTCTTATGCATAAGCCAGTGCCAGTGTTTACTAAAAGGCCCATCCCATTGGACACTTCTGGTGCTGGGTGCTGAGCAGGTCGCTGAGATGAAACTAGCTAATGTTCTGCCTTCAGATGTTAGTAATGGGAGTACAGAAATAATCAAGCACATGGAAATCTAGTGTGGCCATATTCTGTTCCCCAGTTATTTCTTTTGGGCCCATCACCAATGGGGATGGGGTTCTGCTGACACCTTTGGACTATCTGTACACCAGAATCTTTCTTGCTTTACAGGGGAGAATCTTGTAGAAAGCCTAGGATATGGGTCCTGGACATTGACAGTGACACAACCAAGTGGACAGAAGCCAACATCTGTCACTGAACAGACTTCCCAGATCCCTGCTGAGTGAGACCAGGATGTGGGAGGCTGACAGCCACACACTCTGTCTTTGCTCCATAGCTGAAGTTCAGCAAGTGTCCCAGCTACCCTTCATGCAACTCCAGTCCTCTGACTGGAAGTCTTGCCCCAGGTTCTCCTTCTGTCTCAGCCAAGAGCCAGAGCTTTGGACAGGGACATTTTCCCATTCTCACTAGACTAGAAAGCAAGAAAAAGGAAAGCAGAGGAAGGAGAAAGACAAAGAAAGTGGAAAGGGCAGAAATATGAAAGGAGAGCACAGAGAAGATAAGATAGACGTCTGGCAAGCGCAAGGACCTGAGTTCAATTCCCAGTTCCTCCAAAAAAAAGATGAGCTAGAGGGAGAAAGCAAGAGAGGGAGAAGAGGATGAGAGACAGACAGGGGACCCAGCAGTATAAGCAGGATGTACTGGTTTCCCTCCTGCCCCAGGGTCTGTCAATATATAGCTTCTGCTAACCATAGATGTTCTTGTGTCTTGGCAGAAAAATGAAGTGAAGCAGCAATTGAGGGTGGCAATGGCTGGGCTTAGAAGAAAGAGCAGTTACCTGTCTTGGGTGATTCCTCCTCTTCCTCATGGGATTTGTGTCCCCTGCCCACTGTCCATGTCTCAGGCCTTACTGTAACAGCAGCTCTTCCTCAAACCCAAGCCCTTGGCCCAACACTGGGGGATATGTGGGGGGAGCCCAAGAGGTGTGGCTTGGCTCATACAACAGAAATGAACATTCATCAAAGATGGGAGAGTGGGGGGCTGTAAAAGTGTGCAGAGCAGTAACACTTGGATTGAAAGAAACACCTCTGATTTCGGCCTGAGTTCAGGAACTCACTCCCACACCTTTTAGCTGTCAGAGAAGT
Source organism: Tympanoctomys barrerae (assembly GCA_002564285.1). Lineage (NCBI taxonomy): Eukaryota > Metazoa > Chordata > Mammalia > Rodentia > Octodontidae > Tympanoctomys > Tympanoctomys barrerae. The sequence goes on from NDGN011328625.1 coordinate 4,817, forward strand.
CACTTAACTTTTCAGTCTCAGTTTCCTCATGTATAAAATAGGACACAATAATTGACTTCTGTAGATGGCTGGAAAATTCAAAGGAGACTATATGTGAAAAGCTCTTGATCATGTAGTGAATTAAGTGAAAAAACTGTATACATATATCTCTCCTCAGATCTATATGAAATCCAAGGTCAGTGTGACAACCCTGATATATCATCTCCATTGGATTAGTAGGCCATGCTCTTGGCTGTTTTGGGTGGGCCCAGAAGTGTGGCCGAGGGTATTATACATGCTCCTTCTCTAGGGAGGTTCCTCTGCTGTGCCTCCCAGCCACCATGAAGGGGCAGCTTTACTTCACTGTGCTGTGCCACCATGAGGCTTCTGCCCTGGAGCTGCCAGCCAGGGTTTGAACTGACACTGTGAGCCAAATAGAACTTTTTTAAACTGTGGGTGTCAGGTATTGTCTCTTGGCAAGTGACTAATACAGAAAATTGTTACCAGAGATATGGGATCATTGCTGTGGCTGTATTTGATCATGTGATTTGGAAGCTTTTAAACTGGTTGCTAGGTAAAGTTTGAAAAACTGAGGTAGAGCAGTCCCAGAATGCTGTAAACAGCTTTATGGGTGATTCTGATTGGAGTTCAAAAGATCATGATGCTGATAAGGATGTAGAGAGTAAAGGCTAAGCTCAGAAGGTTTCAGTAGGAAGCAGGGACTCTTGGCAGTTGGATTAGAGGGTGTGTGTTTTACACTGGAAGAAAATTTGTCTAGATTTTGCCTATGCCTTGAGACTTTGCAGGAGACTGAGATTAAAGGCAGTATACTAATCTGGGAAAGGAAAATTCAAGACATCCAGCATTTAGGCTCTAGCATGAGTATTTATGACTGCTTTAAGTCACATCTATAATTCAAATGAGGGACAAAAGGCAGAACAGTAAAACTTGGAAAACTTAAAATTTGGCCCAGAACAAACCACATATAAAGTTGAGATTAAAAGGAAGCTTGGGGCGGGGCATAGTGGTGTACACCTGTAAACCTGGCATTTGGGAGGCTGAAGCAGAGGATTACTTCAAGTTTGAGACCAGCATGGGCTACAAAGTGAGTTCAAGGGCAGTCTGAACTGCCTAATGAAACCCTGTCTCAAAAAGACCCCCCACTACCACCCAAAAAAGGAAATGTGGTTGCCAAAGAGATTAGCATTATTAAAAAAGAAACCATATAATCAAGTGTAGTGGTATACACCTAAATACCACTACTTGGAAGGCTGAAGCAGAAGGATTGCCATGAGTTCAAGGCTAACCTGGGCTACATATGAGTTTGAGGCCACTTTGAACTATAAGACCCTGTCTCAAAAACAAAACAAACTCAAGTATTATATACAGGAATCAGCAAGAGTCCACCCATGGAGGACAACTACTCAAGAAGGGTCTCCTAGGGGGCCAGGGAGATAGCTCAGTAGAATGAGCACTTGCCTGGCAAGAGCAAGGGCCTGAGTTCAATCCCTGGTTCCAAAAAAAAAAAAGAAGGGTCTCCTAGGGAGTTGGTTTCTTTGGGATTATTTTCACCATGCTCATCTAGGTACTTGAAGTCTGCAGCAGCCATGGTCCAGCATTATGCTGGTTTTACTGGCATGAATATCAGAGTTGTGCAGTCAGGGAGGCTTCTACCAAGATGTCAGAAGAAGACCTAGGAGGCTAGGCAAAGAGCTCCTGAAAGGGTAATGGACGAAGCTGTGGGAATAAAGCCAAAGATGCAGTGTAGACCCTGGGTTAAGCATAGTTCCGAGTGTGGATAATGGGAAGGTTCACTGCTACTTTGCTTTCTCCTGCCTGCCCATTATGAACTCTTTCTCCTCCATGGGGCCCTCCATGCCATTTGCCTTAAACAAAGCTGAATTGAAACCTCTACAAACTCTAAGCTATAACAGATCTTTTTGCTTTCAACTTTGGGTGTTTAGTATTTTGCCTCAGCAATGAGAAAAGTAATTAAAACTTGGTGTATAGATGGACCCTGGACAATCAGCCAAAGAAAGCTGCAGGCCTTGAGTGGAAATACCCCAAGAGAAGTTATAAAGGCTTTAATGAGCAGTGCCATAAGGGTGATGCCACCATGCCCTTTGGAACTCACATTTTATCAACATGTATCCCAGATGCTGGACACAGAAGTACGAGATTTGATATTTGTCCTGCTGGGTTTTTGGTCTTGCTTTGGTTTGATTCTTTTCTATACTTCTACTCCTCCTTTCAGGAATAGGAATGTTTACCCTGTACAGTTGTACCTTGGGATTATGTTACTTTTTTATTTTTGTGGAAGCTTACTGTTAAGAATTTGCTTTGAGTCTCAGAAGAGACTTGGACTTGGACTGTGAAAAATGCAAGAACCACTGTTACTTTGGGGAAGTGATACTGTATTTTTCTGGTTGGATATGGAAAAGTTATGGTGTTAGGTACAAGAATGAACTTATTATTTTTATTTGGAGATTATAGTTTAAGCAGATATGTCTGGTGTGAAGTTGACAAGGAGTGGATTGTGACTGTTAAACCTAGTATGTAAACTTCATTGGGTTAAGAAATGCCTAAGGAATTCCTAGACATGTTCCTGGGTATGTCTCTGTAAGTCTTGGAAGAGTGGTCTTGGGTACTATGTATGTGTCTTACTGTTCCTCTCTGGTTCTCTTCCCCTGATTTGCTTCCGGGCTGACATAAACTAAGCAGTTGTGCTCTGCCATGAGGTTTCTGCCTTGGAACCAGGTACTGAATCTCCTGAAAACATGAGCTAAATTAAACTTTTCCTTCTTCAAGTTGTGGGTGTCATACTGTATCTCAGTGATGAGAGCTGACTAGCATAGTCAGTAAGAATAAAGTTAGGCCAGGCAAGCATGAGACACTGAGTCACAGAGCCCCTAATCCAGAATGAGGGAGAGCCAAGCCAAGCCATGCCAAGTCCTTGAATGCCGAATTAGAGGAGACTACTGATACTAGGAGTTCATCTTCAGTATGTTTTTCCTTTTAAAATTACTATATAAGTAATTAATGCTTATAGTAACAAAGAGAAGTATAGGCAAAAAGTAGCTACAACCTAGAGAGAATTGCTATGAATCCTTTGGCATAAATATTTTTGTTTTTGTTTAGGAGTTAGTAGGTTAAAATTGAGGTGATTCTCCTCAAAACATCACTATATGTACTGTTTTGAATATATCTTGTGATACTGTTTTTTCACTTAGCAATATATAGTGATAATGTTACTTACTGGGAACAGACAGTTATGTGTTCATTTTAAGAATAAAACATAAGTTTTCTTTTATGCATATACAACACTTGAACAGATCTATTATTAGTCACTGTGTTGTATTCAAGTTTCTGAGTCCCTGTCCAGGTGATTTAGAAAAGCTCCAGAACATGACCCTACCTTGCAAATGAACTTTGATGACAAAGTTTAGCTGGTGACTGCACCTGGGGTCACCATATCCTAGCTTCTTTCCCACTACTGTCTTGGTATCATTTTTGATGTTCTTGATTTTTTGTTGTTTATTTGTTTGTTTGTTGCAATACTGGGGGGTCAAACTTGGGTTTGCACTTGCCAGGTAGGTGCTTATGCTGCTGAGCTATATCTCTGGCCCTTGGGATTTTTGAGAGAAGCATATTCATGCTCCAAGATGGAATTTACAACCATTGAAAAAGTTATGGCGGATACAGGAAAAGGGAAAGGTAAGGAAGAGCCAATATTTACTAAATCTCATTTATGAGCCAAACATTTTATAGACATTTCACTATTTAATTTTCACAGCTGTATACGTTGGGGTTCACAGAGAAGACCAGGGATACAGAGAGAGGTTTAAGCCAGGAAATGAGAGACCTGGGATGTGGTCCTTGGGTGTCTGCCTCCACAGTCCTTTATTACCACGTCATCACCAGTGTGTCTAGGGCAGGGTTGGGAGGGATGCAGAATGAGAGAGAGCTGGCACAAATGGATAGGCAAGGGGTTGAAAAAGGTAACAAGCACCTCTCCTATAAAAGAACAGGAATGAAGCCTCATGCTGCCCTGTAAACTCAAATTCTCGTGTTAGGTCTGGAAATTCCCATGGACTAGAACACATCACTCAATTTCCCAGTTGTTCAGTAACACACTTCTTTCATTAACTTTTGGCCCATGAACAATTCCATTCTCCTTATTACAGGATTTAATTTTTTGCTTCATAGTGTTAATTCAAACTTCTGGCCTCAGAACAGAGCCTGGTCATAGCTCAAAGCAGGAAAGACCGACTGTTCTGTGAATGATCAGGCTCTCTGGGAACAGGAAATCGGCTGTGTCCCCTCTGCAGGGAGAGGTTAGTGGTTCTGTCACCCTCTTACTGTGAATCAGGAAACAGGCCCAATAATAGAAGGTGGTAGAACCCACATTTGAATGGTGGCTACCTCCTTTCTAGGCAGCTTTCCCACCTAGCCCACCATCTGTGGGGTGCTCCAAACTGGAGTGTAGTAGGCAAGGGAAGCAGGAGGGTCAGCCCTGAGGTGCTACAGAGGTAGCAGTGGAACCAGCCTCCTTTATTCTTATCATAGTATTTCTCACCAGCACAGGCAAACCTAGAGAAGACACAAAAAGAAATTATGTGTGCCTATGGTGAGCTTAAAAAGATGCACTGAGCTATAGATTAGAGAAAAGTTTATACTGGCCATGGAGAGGAAAAGCTATCCCAAAGACTGCCTGGGTCCCTTCTCTGTGCTGTGGATCCTATTCACCCAAATGTGCCTTGTTATGGGCTTGGCAACAGACTTGAATACTGAGAGTGTACTCCAAAAATGTAGTTTTATATTAATTTTTCTGGGATGTACATATAGGCAGTTACATGTGAATACACCAGATGAAAAACTCTAATGAATTGCCATGGAGATGAACAGTGGGATAGGTTGCTATGGTAACTAAATTGTTTCTGAAAGGCCACATAACCTTAGAGAAGTAGGATCTTGTGAAGAATTTAGAGTTAGAAGCCAAATCAGACCTTACCACTAGGGTTGGGTGCTCTTTCAGTTTCTTATATTTCTGGGGTTTTGGTCTCCTATTTATCTGCATCAGGAGATTTTTATTTTTTATATCATTTTGATTTGCATTCTCAGTATTCCAGTAAGAAATCTTAGGACCCAGGTATGTGAGGGCCTTAAAATATGAAGTCCCAGTCCCCATCTCTGGCTCTGTGATTAGATGGGTGACCTTGAACAAGTCATTTCTCTTTTCCTGGACCACCTCTCATGCAAACTGAGGCTAGACTAGATGATCTCTAAGATTATTTTAATATTATTTTTCTTGCCCAACCACCAGCCCTCCACCTCTGCTCCCTCAGTAAGAGAACGCTGGAGCTGTCTGTGGTGCTGAACACATCCTTGTTGAGCTCCCGACCATGTTCTCATCTCAACAAATCCCAGCAGTTCTCAGCACTGTTAGAGCCCGCTAGACTCACACCACCTGCCAGAGGTCAGGGACCCATGTGGAGAGAGGGGATTCTCGGAAAGAAGTGCGAGAAGAGTCTGAAGATGTGCTCTAGCTAAGACTTGCTGAGTTTTTAAAGAAGCCACACTTCTGTGGCATTGGCATCCTCGTCTGTGAATGTAAGATGGGCAATAGATGATCCCTAACACCTGATGGGCTCAGCAGATTCCTGGAAGCTTTCCTGAGCTTTGGGGGAAGGGTAGCCCTCAAAATTCAGCCTTTCCTACTTGTTGAGGCCTTTCCCGTAATGGCTGCAAGGTGATGAATAGGTCCAATCTTTTATCAGGAATATGTTTGTGAGAAGCAGCGAACAGATGTAGCATTTACATGTTCTCAAGACAACTGAGCACTGAGAATGATTAGTTCTTGTTATTAAATGTGTCAAAACTATAAAATCCCCATGTCATCCACCTACTTATCTGATCATCTTTCCAGAATCTGTTTCCCTCCTCAGCAGTACAAGAGTAAAACAGAAAGAGGGGGAATTGTGAAGTCCATACTAAAAGGTATGAAGATGTGATTTTGTCTGAAAAGCCTAGTGTTTTTTATACCTCCATCCCCCCACTTGGCTACACGATGCAGTGGTTGGGAGCGTGGAGTCCACAATGAAGAAGCCCTTGACTGAAGCCCTGCTCCTATTCCTTAATAGCTCTGTGACATTTTTCAAAGCCTCAGTTTCTCCATTTATAAAATAGGAGTTACATGTACTTCTAAGTATTGCTGAAAAAATTAAAGACATCATTTATGTAAATTAATGATATAAATTAACAATGTCTAGCACCCTTTGAAAGTAATTTGGTAATCTACAGCTGCATCACAAACTCTCCCCAAAACTTTCTGACAAGCATTTATTGCCCTTCATGATTCTGTGGATTGACTGAGCTCAGATGAGAAGTTCTACTGCATGTAGTGTCAGCTGGAATTGCAGCCATCTAGGGGCCAACTGGCAGCAGTTGACCTCTTTTCCTCTCCTGTGGTCTCATGGTATCACCTTAACACAGTCTAAATCTACACAGTAGGATAATTGTGCTTGCTGTGCAGATTTCTTAATCAATGTACAGAAGCAGAAGTTTTGGGGCCTTTATAGATGATACTTTTCTGCCACATCCTATTATTAAAATGAGTTATTGATCCAGACTAAAAGGGAGAGACTGCAAAGACACAAATACAGGAAGCCTGGGTCCATTGGAGAGTAATTTCTGGAGGCTACTATGTTTTTTAAAATTTGAATTTATTTTATGCTTAATTTATTCCCGTGCCATAAGTTTTTTTT